>LR749490.1:2558779-2738779 GCA_902729485.2 Mus minutoides | reverse complement strand
ACCTCTTCGAATAAAGAGCCTGGTGTGTTAACATTGTAAGCATTATAAGGTGCTCTGATTAAATCTGGATTTCCAAAATTAATGACACTAGCTCCTGATAACTCTTCATTTGTTTTTTTTATTCCTCTCCTGCATGAAATAATTATGAATAAGCTACAGCATGCAAGCCACGTATATTTTATTTTATTTTATTACAGGGATGGGGGTGCTGAAGAAAGTGCTAGTTTTCGCTTGTCGCTGCCATGGCTCTGGCAATATCTTAATTAAGTGTAGACTCAGGATGAAATATGTGACCAGGTATGTTTCTAATCCTTTCAAACTTGCCATTTTGATGCGTGATCTTGGGCCAACTCTTTCAAATAGTGTCTGTTATGCCAATAAATCTTTAGAGAGGTGTCAGGCAGGACATGGGTGCCTTTGGTGGAAGCTGGCTTTCAAGGAGTGTGGGGATGGAAGCACTGTCTTGAAGCTTCACCTCATTTCCTGGGCAAGACCCTTGTCTCTTTTGTTCTATTAGCCCAGCCCTTGGCCTCTCAGTCTGCCTACATTCTAACCACTGCTGGGGACTATACTGTTACCCATGCCACCGTAATATAAGTCAGCCATGGTCTCTCCATTGTGTGTGATGCTTCCAAATATTTGTACCTTGGTTCAATTGTCTGAGAGATTCTTATAGAGCCTATTCTTCCCATGGACTACAATTATTTATTGACTTCTGTGCATGCATGTGTGTCTGTGTGGGGGTATGTGCCTGTAAGCGCATTTGCTCACATAGGCCAGAAGAGGGCACAGGATCCATGGAGTTGGAGTTGCGGGGGCTTGGGCCACCCAGTGTGGGTGCTAGAGACCAAACTTGGGCCCTCTGGAAGATCAGCAAGTTCCCATAACCACCAAGCGAGCCATCTCTCCAGCTTGATCAGATGTCCATCATTGTTCACGCTTTAAATGTTTGATCTCTAGCTGCTAGTGCTATTTTGGGATGTTCTAAAAACATTGGCAAATGGGGAATTGCTAGAGGAAGTAGATCGCTAGGGATGGGTGTATATTATCCATAGCTACTTTCTGTCCACTTCACCCTCTACTTCCTGTCCACCATGATGTGAACAATGGCTTTCTCCCCTATGCTCTTTTTGTCCTGACATTCTGCTTAGGAAACTGAACCAGGCTCACAGACTGAGTCCCCGAGTCCCCTTAAACAGCGTCCAAATGAAGCCTGTGTTCCTTGAACTGTTCTGTTGAGAATTTTGTTACAGTGAAGAGACATGCAGATACTCCTGGGAGCAGACATGAAAAACAGAGATAGGAAGATGCGGTCCCTCCTCTCTGAGAATATGTGCACTTTCAGAGATGGTAAGAAATAAGCAGAGTCCGTTGCGCCAATAAATCTTCAGAGAGGCATCAGACAGAGCTGAATGAATATAGAATTCCACATTGTAAAGTGTCCACAAGAAACAGAGGATTATAGGAAGCCATATAAGAGAGAACCAGGTATTCAGTGTAGATTTCAGACCAAATCCTAGGGGAAAAAAGGGGGACGGATAGCCCAGAAATCTCAGAGTCCCTACATAGGGTGATGAACTGACCTTTACCCTAAATCAGTGGTTCTTAATCTTCCTAATGCCGTGAGTGTTCCTCATGTTGTGGCGACCACCCACCCCCAACCATAAACTTATTTTTGCTGATTCTTCATAACTATAATTTTGCTACTGTTAGGGATTGTAATGTAAATAGTTTTGGAGATAGAGATTTGACAAAGGGGTTGTGAACCACAGATGGAGAACCACGACCCTAAATTATGAGCTTAAGAGCTCCTTATAGACCAAATGAGATATGCCTGTCTCTGCAGGCACAGAGGCAAATCTTCCAGTGGCTCTTGATAGATATTTGCCGATGTTAACTGTGAGGGTCTAGACTCTCCTACTCACTAAAGAGAAACCAGACAAGAGAAATTCTCAGTGACTAAATGAAGAAGCCTCACAGTGTGACTGTTTTTCAGACCCTATTCCACTTGTATTGCAAGATTATTTATCATTTACAAACCTATGTAACTCTTGCCTATCAATGGCTTCTTCCTCATTAGGAAAACTTCCCTCTTCCCCTCCATGCACTTCCAGAACATCTCTGATGCTCCAAGCAGGGTCCAGTCTTGTGACATTGTAAGGGGCTGAAACACCAGAGATGGCCAAAGACGGTAGCTTTCCTTCTCTTGTTTTACACACACCTGACAAGATAAGTCAAGACTCTTGGGATTTGAACATGACCTAAAGACTTTGTAGAATTTATCACTAAAATTTTGAAGGTCTTCAGATCTGACCTTCACTTGATGTGGAGCCAACTCTCATATCCCACCATCCTGGGAACCCAAAGGCACGGTGCATGCTGCCAACAGTTGGAGCTGTTGCTAAAGAAGCTGCCAACTATGATGTTTGGGAGAAACTGTGACTTTCCTTGTGGAAATCCCTCAGCTTTCTCCAAAATGACTGGTCACATTTGGAGAGAAGACGACAGGGTTTACTGGTGAAGTCATTGTAGAGATATTGTGCTTGAAAATCTCCTCTATTGAAGGACCATTGTGAAGAAGGAGCCAAGGGCCATCTTTATTGTTGCTAGGTTACTTCAAAGATGATTTTCGACTCTTCCTACCTATAGTCAGTCAATCAAGCAAAGCATACTAAGGCTGCAGAGATGGCTCCTCAGAGAAGAGCATTGCCTTCTCTCCTAGAGGACCAAAGTTTGATTCCCAGCCCTCGTATGGGAGCTCACAACCATTTGGAACTCCAGTTCCAGGGGATCAGATGCCCTCTTCTGGCCATGTGTGGGCACTACACACACACATGGTGCACAGGCATATGTGCAGGCAAACACTCCTACACATAAAATGAAATCTTAAAAATATCAAACACAACTCCAACTCCATCTATTTTCATTTATATGTGGAACTTGCAAGTATTCCAAAGCAGAGGATGTATTTGCAGAGGGAGATTTATCAACACTCATAATTTTATCTCTGAGCTTTTGGGCTGCAGCTGCAGGATGTTGGCTTTCACACACCCTTGGACACAGTGTTCCTAGTCCTTGTGGGCTTGAAAGAGAAACTCTGTAAACATGACAAATAATGCCTTGGCTCTCATACAATTGTATTTTTTTAACCATTTCTTTTGAGTTCTTAAAAGCTGAGATGTGAGTTCCTGCTTCTTCTGTTCATTCACATTGAAGACATACCAGAAGTGACTGTTTTACGCCTCTGAATGGACAGCCCAGCATGTAGTGGGAATGCATGACAGTTCAGGATAGCTACAGCCTGTTGAAAATCATACCAAACTGTGGTTGTGATCAGTAAAGGCCTTTTTCCTGGGAGACCGGCCAGTTCTGTGATTGACACCAAGGATAAGATAGAGCTGACCAGTCTTCTTCTGCATTTTCTAATGAGGGTGCTTCTGATTGGAAAGCGAGGGATAGGAGAGAACAGTAGAGGGGTGAGTTGAATTGCTCTGGCTGGGGACATGGTGCACACTACAGTGCAGAAGCATTTTAGTCCCGCATGCTGGTCTCCAAGGAGGATCGCTGGCTTGGTCCTGTGGGTTTGAATCCTCCTGTTCCTACAAATCTCATGAGATTTGCACTTGTTACCAGTGCTTTCTCTTGCAGGAGCAGTGGGGGCCACAGATAAAATGCTTTTATGTAGACTATGTTACCCTCAAGACCAGGGCTCAAGGCATGAGCAACGGAACCCTACTTGACTGATGAGTGTGATCATCCTTGTGTGTGAAGTTCTGCATCCATAGGCCAGTGTCTACATTGCAGTGTCACAGGGTGACTGTTCCAGGAAGCAGTGAGCTGAAGCCACCAAATGATGACTTTCTACTTTTTATTTGTTGGCAGTATTGAATATTGACTTCTGAGTCTCATGCTTATTAGGCAATTGCTCTAACCAGATCCTCGCTGGTGGATTATAGGCAGGTGCTCTACCACTGAGTCAAGGCCCTAGCCTGTCACTTGTGGGCTCTAGCTAAGTATTCAACTATTAAGCCATCCCTCCTTGTATTTCTTATCGAGAATCTTTCTAAGTTGCTCAAGATGCCCTAGAACTCACTCTTTAACTCAGACAGGTCTTGAACTCTTGATCCTCTTGCATTAGTCTCCTCATTTCATATTCAATTTCCAAACAAAAACAATAACAGGCCATTATTTTGCCTAGCTTAACTATTCCATCTACAACCATAAACACATCCTATAGGTGTATGTACGAATATGTATGTGTGTGTGTGTATTCCTGTATATGTGTGTCTACATCTGTGTGTGAGTATTTGTGTCTGTGTGTGAGTGTATGTCTCTCTGTGTGTGAGTGTATAAGTCTATGTGAGTGTGTAAGTCTATGTGTGTGTGAGTGTATGAGTGTGTATGTGTGTGTTCGTGTGTGCGTGTGCCTGTGAGTGTGAGTTTGTCTCTGTGTTAGTGTGTATGTATGTATATGTATGATCCATGTGTGAATGTGTGTGTGTGTATGTATGTATTAGAATGGTAGCAAAATCGATAATATAGGCTTACAACACTTAAGCACTGATATCCACTGATATTACTTCAAATGATGTTAAATGTAATATATATATATATATATATATATATATATATATATATATATGACATAATATGATAAAGTTATAGAGGAAGATGTTTCAAATATATATATATGTGTGTGTGTATGTGTATATATATATATATATATATATATATATATATATATATATATATATATATATATATATTCACAAATATTCTTTTTAAAAAAAGGACAGGGCACTCAAGTCAGTTGCAGTTCTCATTTCACAGCTTGTCACACGACCTCAGCTGGTAGCTATAACTACCTTCTCTACCTCCCTCATCCTGTATTTGCTTCATCCACATCCAGCACCTGGATTCTTTCCATGTGTGGCTTATATCCCCATCACTGAATAATATGGACTCTTTGTCATTCTTCCTGGATTGGATTGTAGTTTCCCACTGGCTTCCATATTTTCCAGAATGGGAGACTTTGCAACACACCAGTCTGTGGCATAGCGTTGAAGTACCCTTCCTCCTGCCTTCAGGCTCAAGCTGTACAAAAGCTTAGGGGAATGAAGCAAGGAAACAGAAGTGAACTCGACCTGTCAACTGGATGCTAACAAGGATGGCAAGGTAGCAAACACTTCAGCAGAGAGGCAAGATTAGAGACGAGAGAAAGAAAGGGAGGCCGAGGGGACTGTTCACATCAGGAGTGATGTCAGGAGCTGCACGCTCAAATTGCTACCATCCTCTGCTGTCCTGGATCCTCTCACAAGTCTGGGCTCAGGGGCTAGCTTAGAAGAACTGTTCACCATCCTGCTGTATTACTGAATATATTTCAAAGTTTCCTACTCTGAAAAAAGAATAGTTTGCTTTCTGTTGCTATGATCTAAGGCATCTTGGGGACAAAAGGGTTTTTCATCTTGCACTTGTAGGTCACAGCAGTCATTGAGGTGAATAAGAACAGGGACCTGGAACAGGAGCCTAGGAAGAGTGATGCTTGCTGCTGTCTTACTCATTGGCTCATGATTCACCACAGGACCAGGCCTAGGGATGGTGGCACCCACAGTGGGCTCAGCCCTCTGAAATCAGTCAAGACATTCTCTCCCAGTCATAGCTACAGGTCAGTGTGATAGAGACCTTCTCTCTCTCTCTCTCTCTCTCTCTCTCTCTCTCTCTCTCTCTCTCTCTGTGTGTGTGTGTGTGTGTGTGTGTGTGTTTTAATATGTACTTGATGTACATGGGAGCTTTGGCAGCCTATGCCTGTTACTGTGTGCCTGCCTAGTACCTGAGGAAACTGGAAGAGGACATTGGACTCCACAGAACTGGAGTTGTGGATGGTTGTGAGCTACCTACTAGGTACTGGGAATTCAACTTGGTTCCTTTACAAGAACAGCAAGTGCTCTTAACTGCTGAGCCATCTCTCCAGCCCCAACACAATTTTTTAAGGAAGGTTCCCTTTTCCCATGTTACTCTAAGTTTGTCAAATTGACATAAAAGCTAAGCAGAACACAAGATTCTGAGTTTGTTTTATTAGTGTTTGGAAAGAAACAACAACGACAACAACATCAAAACCCTGAGATAGAAAAACAGGGCATAAGTCACTCGTGTGTGAAGCTCTCTCACACATCCCTCCTTCATGTGTATCTTAGTTAGGATTTCCATTTCTGTGAAGAGACACCATGGCCAAGGCAACTCTTATAAAGGCTAACATTTAATTGGGGCTGGCTTACAGTTTCAGAAGTTTAAGTCATTTTTATCATGGCAGGAAGCATGGTAGTGTACAGGCAGACATAATGCTGGAGAAGGAGCTCAGAGTTCTACATCTTCATCGGAAGGCAGCCAGAAGGAGTCTAGATTTCACACTCGGTGGAGCTTGAGCATAGAAACTTCAACCCCCCCCACAGTGACACACTTTCTCCTATGAGGCCATACATATTCCAACAAGGCCACACCTCCTAATAGTGCCACTCCCCATGGGCCAAAGATTCAAACACTCCAATGGGGGCCAAGCCAATTCAAATCATCACAGTATGATTTTCTGCAGACCCCACCCAAGATGAGAGGCATTTGCATGGTATGTGTAATGTGCTGGGCTCAGTTTCCCACATTGGAAATACAAGCATAGCTGAAGAAATAATCTACATTTCCACATAGCTAAGACTGATTAAAATGTGGCCTCTTATATGTCTCTTAGCATTCTAGAAACTTCAAGAAGTACTACATTTTATGTACTGCACAAGAGTCAATATCTCTCAGCATCCAAGACAATTTTTGCTTACACCCTGCAGTACATGCCTACTCCCTCGGATACTGAAGCAGCTGAAGCAAGAGAACTTCAAGTTCAAGGCCAGCCTGGGTTTAGAGTAGGTATAGTCACCTCCCTTTGTCAACACCTCCCTCCCCTTACAGGTCTCTTCCACATTCACAACCCTTGGATTTGCTTTGTGAGCCTCTGAGATTTTACTGGGATCATCTATCTGTGTGCGGCCAAAGGTTTGGAATTATCCATCGGAAGAACCCAGTGGGGAAGATTCCGAGTCCCTCTTCCATCTGCTGCAGGCCACCCTTTGGTGACTAAGAGATTTCTCTTTGTCCCCAGCGTAGGGCAAGTATATGGGAATGTGCCTTTCCCACTCCTTGGGAAGGCATGTAGGTCAAAGACCAGAAAAACCTCAACTCAATGACCCCTTAGGAGATGGATGGGTGGCATGTATCTACACTCATGCCCTTCCCCCAGCTCCCCTGGGGATCATGGCTTCTCATCCAAGGTGGGAAAATGCTCACCACACTAAGCTCTCCTTATTGCATCTTCTTGTCTCGTCTCATTTCCCTCTTGTTAAGGCCCACCACTGTTCTGTTTCCTCTCCTCTCAAGTGAACCCACCTGCCCTTGAATACCTGCCTTGAGGCCTGGTTCCTGGGGAACTCAGTTCAGCACATCATTAAGGCTCCCAAATAATTTGCTAATTCATGCAACATGTATGTTCTGATTCTGGGCTTCGTGTCATGTACCTGCCAGTTGTTAGCATTATTCAGGTGGTTCCCTCACAACCTTCCCTTCCATCAGGAAAATTGGGTAAATAAATAAATAAATCAGACTGTGACTCTAATGGCTTAGCAGTTAAGAGCACCCACATGGCAGCCATCTGCAACTCTAGCTCTAGAGGAAGCAATGTCCTCTTCTGATCTTCCTGGGCACATGGTGCAGACACATGCATAGGCAAAACACTGATACACAATTATAAAGTGGATTTTAAAAATGTGCCTGTGCGTGCAAGGGACTATGGAAGACTCTGAAGAACTGAGATCCTAGATGCTTAGCCAGGCATGCTCTCTGTGTGGCTCTCCCATGTGAACACATGGCTGTCATGTCTCTCCCTTCCACCTCTACCCTTGGTACCCAGCCTAGGGCCCACCACTCGTCAGGAACTACTTTTCTTATGGAGGATAACCTCAGCAGGGTCCAAAGGAGCCAATCTATGTTTTGTTGACTCTTCAGTCTGGCTTTTGGCTACAGTGATCAAAGCTCTGTACTCTTTCTAGTGGTCCAGACCCTCTAGTGTTGAAGTTATCCAGACCCTGGATCTAGAAATTATGACATATGGACCAGTGCTGACTACTGTAGCTTGAATATGGAATGTCCCCTCAAAAGGTTGATGAGCTGAAGACCTGGTCCCCAGCTGGTGGTACTTTCCAGAGGGGCTTATATCGAGAGTTGTCAATCCTCAATGGCTCCATCTATTGATGGATCAGCAATTGACTGGGTCTGGGGATGGGAGTAGAGGCGCTAAGCCTGGCTGGGGGAAGTGGGTCACTGCAGGTGTGACTCTGCAGGAGATGTCTTGCCCCCGAGTCCCTTCTCTCTGTTCCTTTCTGCTTTCTGGCTTCCAAGTGAAGAGCTGCTTTCCTCTGTCACACACTTAAGCTGTGCTGTTATGCCTGCTTGACTGTTGGCCTGATCATGCCCTGAGTAGAGCCCTTTCTGAACCATAAACCAAGACAAACCTTGCTCCTAAGTTGTTCAAGGAATGCTGTTTTGCCATATTGAAGAAAAACTGGCAGACACTCTGGTCATTTTGAGTGGTATCCAGGTCATCTTCCACCAAGTCGTTTCAAGACAGTAGACTCTATGTTTCAAGACAGTAGGCTCTATAGGGACCTTCAGAATGTGCTTCACAGCATCCTCCCAAATACCTCCAGGGAACAAATATTTGATGAGAGGTTTCAGAGATGGTGATTGAGACTCAGAGAGATGGAGTATCTTCTGTGAGTGCCCGTGTTAACGCAATGCCAGGGTTGAGGTTTCTGATCAGTACACTTGTGAACACAACCATGTTGTGTGCAACCAACTGCCAACCAGAATTAAAACATAAGGGGTTCTGTGGGGGAATCTTGGGAACAACCCAGACTCTATCCTTTGATATGGGTAGTCAACAGCCAGTGCTGTGTGACACTCTTGGTAAGGAGCTTTGAGGAAGCATTTACTCACCCCAAATAGAGAACCAATGTCAGACCAAAGTACAGACACTACCAAAGTCCAATTTGGTGAACTAGTGAGTTTTATTGGCGGTATTCACAGGGGTGTAGGTGAGGGGTTAATCACAGTAGTGTGGGTAAGGGGTTATGCACAGGCATGTCAGTAAGAGGTTACTCACAGAAGTGTAGGTGAGGGTTTACTCACAGGAGTGTGGGTAAAAAAATTACAGGAGTGTGGGTAAGGAGTTACTCACTGGAGTATAGATGAGGGGTTACTCACAGAAGTGTGGGTGAAGGGTTACTTACAGGAGTGTGGGTGAGGGTTTACTCACAGGAGTGTGGGTAAAAAGTTACAGGAGTGTGGGTAAGGGGTTACTCACTGGAGTATAGATGAGGGATTACTCACAGGGGTGTGGATGAGGGGTTACTCATAGGAGTGTGGGTGAGCGGTTACTCACAGGAATGTGGGTGAGGGGTTACTTATAGGAACAGAAATAACTCAGACAAAGCTGTATCACCAAAGTCCACCCAGCATTGGACAGCTCACAAAGCTGGAGGACAGCCTGTGGGATGTTCCACACAGGTTGGAGAATGTCCATGTCTAAGTAGCTCTGTTGGTCCAAACCTCTCCAAGGTGGCTAGTCTGGTGTGAGCCTCTTCTAGACAACTCTGCTAACCTGAGAGTTTCTCAGCAGTCTTACTGCATGTAAGCTGGGGCAAGTTTGGCCTAGCGAATCTGTCTGTTTCAGGGACTTCCTAAAGCTATTGAGTTGCCTACTTCCTAAGTTTTTAAGAAACTTCTCTGCAGAGTAGAAAGTTTCCTCACACATTAGAACATCCTACATCTCAATGAGTTTCCCTCCAAGCCCAAAGGAAATCCCACACTACAGTCAGTTTCATTCGCACACTGACGCTCACTCTCAGGAAACCGTCCAGAATCCACAGTGCCAAACAGGGAGGCAGAGGTTTTGATCCTTGCCTGCTTCTGAGGGACAGCAGCAGGTGTCTGTAGAGAGTCACTGGCCTCCACTGTTTTCTTCGTGCATCGGAAGTTCTGGTTAAAAGGAATTAAGAAGGTGGTGTTGACTGGTATAAGGTGGTCCTGGCTGAGCATCCTCCTGTGAATCTGCACAGTGGTGCTGATGCTGGTATAAGGTGGTCCTGGCTGAGCATCCTCCTGTGAATCTGCACAGTGGTGCTGATGCTGGTATAAGGTGGTCCTGGCTGAGCATCCTCCTGTGAATCTGCACAGTGGTGCTGATGCTGGTGGGGACCATCTTCTCTGGGCTGCTTTGGGGCAATCATATTTAGTGCTTGGTAATTCCTAAATAATGTCTTAGGTAATGTCCTTTACTAAATCTCTTCATAATCCAACCTGTAGCTATACATGTGTACTTCTGCAACTTCTTTATCAAGAGTCAGTTGCCTTGCAGAACTATCCATAGTTGGGCCTACACATGGCTACTGGGAGGAGTGCATGGAATGATCCAACTTTGATGGCATTCTGTAGCTCTCTTGGAAGTGTTAACAAAGCCTGTTTCCTTTGCAAGCATCGGAGCCTAGCTTCCGTCAGTTTATATATTTCTCAAGAATGCTGTCAATTCCTCTCTTCTTGAATCAGTTAATTATCTAGCTGACTGTCTGTTTCAGCAGAGAAACCCCTAAATTGCCTAGGATCTCACCCACCTCCCTGCAAGTTGATTTGGTAAAGACTCACCACAGCCTTGCTGGCTGACCCAGTGTTGCACCGGATACTGGAGGGGCCTGGAAGAGATGGCTTACCTCTCAGAGGCAGCATGTGTCCTCTTTGTCTTCCAGGAAGTGGGATGTTGCTGTCAGCTCTATCCTTACACAAAGGGAAGAGGAAAATACTGGAGGGCCAGAAGTCTAAGAACTGGGCCTGCAGATCAGCTTTTTTAGCAACCTGAATGCCTTTCTCAGCTCTGTGGCTGTGATCTCCATCTTTGATAGATCAGTCTGTGCATCGTAGGCTAGTAGGATAGGTTTTTTTTTTTTTTCTGTGAAATGGCAGACTAGGGTCTCATAAGATTTTTTCTCACTGGCATACACTGAGATGCAGAGGTGGTGAGGGGTACATGGAGAGAGAAGGAGGAGGGGGGATGGAGAGGAAAAGGGGGAAGGGAAGGGGAGAGGGGGAGGGAGAGGTAGGGAAAGAGGGCAGGGGGAGGGGAGGGGGAGAGGGAGGAGGAGGGGGAGGGAGGAGAAGAGGGAGAGGGAGGGGGAGGGGAGGAGGGAGAGAGAGAGAGAGGGAGAGGGAGAGAATGCTTCAGCATTGACTAACTCTGGGGAAGAAGAGGGTGTGTAGGCTGAGTCCTAGCACTTAGGAGGCTGGGGCACAAGGACAGTGAGTTCAAGACCAACCTGACTTACATAGTGAAATCTGCTGCCTCCCATCAGACACTAATGATAAGGTCTCATGTGTACTTCTCTGGTACGTGGGTTTTCCCAAAGGAAAGATTGGTGTTTTTCTACCATGGGGACATGGCTGTTAGGTGTAACTACTTGATCCCTGGCATGAAGGTGATGTAATTTTTCCATAAGGAAAATGTTTGGGAAGGGAGTAAAGTTCCCCTGACTGATCACAAGCTCTGGGTTCCTTCCAGGATCCAAGGAATGGAGAGACCCAGAAGAGACAGCAGTCAGAGATCTCTGGAGCATGGGCAGAGAACTCACAGTCTATTATTGAATGGAAGCTAGAGTCCAAAGAGAAGCACAAGTCCTTGAAAAAAATTAAAGAATCGCTTCTGGATACAAATGTAGGAACTCAAAGCAGGAGCCTGAGATTATCTTTCATATCTATATCACATTCAAGACACTTTACTCATAGCAACTGAAGGTAGAATGAACTCCAATGATGGTTATAAAATGGATAAACAGAATGTGGTATGTAGATACTACAGAATATTATTGAACTTTCAAAAAGGCAAGTGAACCTGAACAGCTCCTGAGCATGCTCTGTTAAGTGACATAATTCAATTCTCTATAAGTAACTCTGCTTCTCTGAGATACATGGAACAGTCCGTTCCTGGAGAGAAATAGTAGAAAGGCACTTAGTGGGTGTTTGGAAAGAAGGAAATAAGGAGGTACGGCTTGATGTATATGGAGCCTTCTGGGATGACGAGAGGTTCTGATGTTAGACGGTCATGGGGTCATAATGGACACATATCCACACAAAAGGAACAGGATGGGTGGGAGAAAGGAAGATGTGACATTGCTGAATGACAGAGAAAGTATTAACATGTATAGGGAAATAATATACGAATACATATACACATATATTCATTTCTACACATATGTGTACATATGTGTAACTATAACACGTGCAGAAACACATTCACACACACACACACACACACACACACACACACACACACACACACACACGCACATACAGAAGAAGGAAGGATAGGGTCAAGGAGATGAACATTTACCCCTGGTTTTGAATAGTGCTACCAGTGGAGTCCCAAGCCATGCATGCGCTGGGCAGGCTCTGTAGCACTGAGCGATACTCTACACTCCTTGCTCTGTACCACTGAGCAACACCTACATCCCACAGTTGCTTCCTTTTTGCCTAAAGAAACACTCTATGGACAAACAAGAAACTAATAAAGCTAACATCCAGTAGGCAACGGGTCAGGGAAGACAATAAGATTCTCTGGGTATATTTATTTTTAATATAATCTAAAATTTTAGTTTGTGCTACTGTGGTACTTATTTAAAACTTAATCTAAAAATAAAACTTTATAAAAGGAAAAAAGTTTTTTTTTTTGTTTTAAAAGCTATGAAGTGGGCTGGAGGGATCTGGCTTCAGTATGAAGAGCCTTTACCGCTCTTGTAGGGGTCCCAAGAAGAGTTCCCAGTATCTAGCTGTTCACATCCACCTGTGACTACAGCTCCAGGGATAAAATACCCTTTTGTGTCCTCCATGGGCACTGCATTCACATACACAGATATACATACACACAAATGATAAAATAAGTTTTGTTGATTTTTTATTACTTATTTATGTACTTTCCATCCTGATTGCAGCTTCCCTCCCTCATCTCCTTCCAGTTCCTTACTCTACCTCCTGCCCACACTTGCTCCTTTTCTTCTCAGAGAAGGGGAAGCCTCCCTCGGATCTCACCCAGCCTTGGCAGATCAAGCTGCAGTAGGACTAAGTTCATCTCCTTCTATTGAGGCCAGACAGGGCAGCCACCGTAGGTGAAAGGGATCCAAAGGCACGCAGCAGCAGAGTCGCGGTCAGCTCCTGCTTTAGGATTCACACAGGAAGACCAAGATGCATATCTGTTACAAATGTGCAGAGGGCCTAGGTCAGTCCCATGCATGCTTTCTGGTTGGTGCTCCAGTCTCTGTGACCTATGGGCTTATTTTGTAGGTTCACTCTGTAGGTTTTCTTGTGATGTCCTTGCCATCTCTGGCTCCTGCTGTCCTTCCTCCCCTTCTTCAAGGGACTCCCTAAGCTCTGCTTAATGTTTGTCTGTGGGTCTTTGCATCTGTTTCCATCCCAGTGCTGGCTGAAGCCTCTCTGACGGCAGTTGTGCTAAAGACTCCTGCCTGCAAAGAGAGCAGGAAGTCATTAACATTGTCAGAGGTGGGCTCCCTTTCATGGCATGGGTCTCAAGCTGGACTAATAATTGGTTGGCTATTTCCTCAATTTCTGCTCCATCTTTACCCCTGTACATCTTGTAGGCAGGATATATTGTAGATTGGAAGTTTCGCCACTGGGTTGGTGTTCAAATTCCTTCGTTGGAAGACTTTCCTGGTTACAGAAGATGGCCATTTCAGGCTCCATATCCCCCCTTGCTAAGAAGCTTAGCTAGGGTGATCCTCATAGCTTTTTGAGAGTTTCCATTGACCTTGATATTTAGCTCATTCCAGAGATGCCCCCTGACCATATCCAATTGTCTCTCTCAAAACCTACAAAGGTTTGTTTGATATATATATATATATATATATATATATATATATATATATATATATATATATATATATATGCCTTAAGGAATAGATTAAATGTTATATTTCTAAGATAAAAAGATCAATACTCAAAAAGCATAAACTCTTTCCAAACTACTTAGTCATTTCAACAAATTTGAAACCAACAGACTGAAGTATAGAGCCAGGCAATGTTATTCTCATGCATATACAGAAAAAAAGAGTGTTTTAGAATTGTCAGTACAGTTTCAAGAAAAAAATAATGAAGAACTTAGGTCATCAAGATTTACTACTAAAACACAGTAGTTAGAGTATATCTGAATAAGGTGGTTATAGTTTATGGAAAAACCTAAATTCATGCTTGAAAAAGAGTGAGTCTACAAACAGACTCATGTACATTTGAAAATGTATCAAACTGTAAAAATAAAAATAGTCTTCTTTCACAACATTAATAAGAGAAAGTGTAAGCGTGTTATAAATCTATACATTTGGGCGCCTGAGTAGAATTATTAGCCCTGTGTTCAATACCCAGGACCACGGAAAGTGAAAGAGCAGTGAACCATTACTATAGTCACCGCATAGAAAACATCTTATAAGAGGTAGGTCAGGCATCTGTGCCAGCAAAGATAAAATATTAATAATCACCATTATATTGGAATTGGAGAAATGGCTTAGCAATTAAGAGTGTGTCCCACTCTTACAGAGAATTTCAGTTTGATTCCCAGCTTTCCTCTTGAGTTGGATGACTCATAACCACCTGTAATTCCAGCTCCAGACCACCCTCTTTTGGTCTCTGTGGGCACTGCATTCATGCGTACATACTCACATGTACATATGGCATATATATAATTAAAAGTAATAAAGCCAAATCTGTAAAAATCACAATTATAAAATCTGAAGTACACTGTTACATTGTAAAATATAACACAATTAAAGTAAAAACAAATGCCTACTGTTGTGCTAGATTTTAGCATTCCTATTCCTCCCCAAATAATTTATATACTTAATATAATTCCAATCAAAACACCAGGATTTTGATGGGGAGAGAATTAACATCTTGCTTTAAATTTTAAAGAAGCATTGAAGACCTAAATATAGTAGAGGCAAGTCTTAAGTAAAAGGTAGATGTCTGACTCTACTGGTTATCAAAGAGATCACAAGGTTACAACAATTAAGACTGTAGGAATAGCTCAGAGGTGGGGAAAAGTGGCAATAGGAAGAAGAGAGAGAGAGAGAGAGAGAGAGAGAGAGAGAGAGAGAGAGAGAGAGAGAGAATGTGTGTCTTGGAGTCATAAGAGAAGTCACACTATAGAGAGATCCCTTCAATAAACACTGCTGGGTCAACAGGTCAGCAATAGATGGGAAAGTGACTTATTCCTGACCTCACCCTACCTATCTCACCCTCATGCACACTAGTCTATTCTAGATAGACTGTACATCTAAATTAAAAGGGGAAAAGCCCTAGACACAAATCAGACTATTCTTTTTACCTTGGAGTAGAAAAGACTTCTTAAATCAGATTTGAGCAGAACCACTGTCAAAGAGGATTGATACATGAAACTGTCTTCAAGGCAAAATATCTTGCTTATTAAAAGACAGGATAAGGACCTTGCTGCACATAAGGACCTTGCTGCTCTTACAGAGGATCTGAGTTCAGTTCCCAGCACCCATACCAGGCAGCTCAGAACTGCTTGTAAACGCAGCTCAGAGGCACTTCTGTGCATATGATGCACATAAACTCACCTTGGTGTATATATGTATATAGGTGTGTATGTTTGTGTGGGTTAGAAATAATTAGTCTTTTTCTTTGACTGTTGTGTCAGTGTTTTCTATGGTATCTTCTGCACCTGGGATTCTCTCTTCTATCTCTTGTATTCTGTTGGTGATGCTTGCGTCTATGTCTCCTGATCTCTTTCCTAGGTTCTCTATCTCCAGTGTTGTCTCTCTTTGTGATTTCTTTATTGTTTTTATTTCCATTTTTAGATCCTGGACAGTTTTGTTCAATTCCTTCACCTGTTTGGTTGTGTTTTCCTGTAATTCTTTAAGGGATTTTTGTGTTTCCTCTTTAAGGGCTTCTACCTGTCTACCTGTGTTCTCCTCTATTTCTTTAACAGAGTTATTTATGTCCTTCTTAAAGTCTTCTATCATCATCATGAGATGTGATTTTAAATCAGAGTCTTGCTTTTTTGTTGTGTTGGGGTATTCAGGGCTTACTGTGGTGGGAGAACTGGGATCTGATAATGCCAAGTAGTCTTGGTTTCTATTGCTTATGTTCTTGCCTTTGTCTCTCGCCATCTGGTTATCTCTGGTGTTAGCTGGTCTTGCTGTCTCTGATTGTGGCTTGTCCCTCCTACAAGCCTGTGTGTCAGCACTCCTGGGAGAGCAGTTCTCTTTGAGAGGAATTTGTGAATGGAGAGCTGAGGCACAGGGTCAGCTCCAAGGTGCAGACAGAAACTGGAAGGATCCTGTCCCAGGCTGCTGCTTGGTTCCTGTGCCCTGAGGGCCGCAGGTGGGTCCCTTGGAGCAGAAGTGGTGGTCTTACCCTTGCTCATATTTGTGTCAGCACTTCTGAGAGACCAGCTCTCTCCTGGCGGTATTTGGATATAGAGAGCTGTGGCACAGGGGTCAGCTCCAGGAGCAGACGGAAACCAGAAGGATATATTAGTCTTTTTCAAAGGCATTATAAGTGAAGGACAGATCACAGTCAGAAAAATATACTTTTGTAACACAAATAGCAAAAAGACAACTTGTTTTCCATGGTAAGCAACGAAAAAGAATACAAAACGACTGTGCTGGCTATTCCTATCTTGTCAAATTCACCTCCTACACTGTAATTTTGTAGCTGGATACTGACAGTTTCTGTTTTTCCAGACAGGTCTATGCTGGGCTCTGTCAGCAGGGCCCTCTGAAGGAGACCCTGAGGCTGAATGAGAACTGAAGATAGTCCAGGAATGGAAAGTGAGTTTCTACAACTTTCCAAGATAGCATAAAGCTCTCATTGCTCACTCCCAGACATAGCAGACTTTATGTTTTGGGAGTTGGTCTGGCTATATAGCCCAGGCTAGCCTTTAATGTGGGATCCTCTTGCCTCAGCCTTCTGAGTACTGAGACTCCAAGTCAAAGCCACTGGGGCCTGGGATGTATGATTATTATACAAGTTCAAAGTCAGCCTCTTCCTCCTCAGTGCTAACATAAACTTTTGACTTTAATTAATCAATATTTAGTTTTTACACTAATATTTAGTTTACACACACACACACACACACACACACACACACACACGAACACACACACGTTAGCTTTTCAAGAATGGAACTTTGAATTCAAATAAACATCAGTTTCTACCTGTTTGGGAGCCACATGTGGCCAGTGGCTTTGGGTTAAACAAAGTAGAGCAAGTCCAGCCCTTCTTCTGGTTGGAATTTGGGTCTGGTTATTCTATGTCTGGAGCTTCAGCAGGGCCAGTTGGTACCCCTCGCTCTGTGGTGGGACACTGCTCTTCATGACATGTTATATGTGTATGAAATCTACCTATCAGGGCAAACAGATGAGGGCCGGAAGTCTACCTACTTCCAAAATGGCAGCTGGCCATGCGAGATTTACCCAGCAGCTTCACTGTAGCCTTGTGGTCAGCCAAGAGTGAGCCAGGGTCCCTGCAGGGGTAAACAGACTTCTTCAGGGTATACATTCTGGAAGATGAGCTTGACCTTGGGATAAAGCCAATAGGTGACCTAAACCATGGTTCCATAGCCTGGTGTGTTTGGAGCAGGTGGGAACAGCAGCCTTTCCCGACAGTGACTTGTTCCCTATGTCCCCCTCTCCTCTCTATGGTGCATGCCTCCATCAGAGTCTTAGGTTTGTATTAGTATTAGGTGTTATGCTTCTAATCAATGTATTGTCAACTTAGAACAACAATGTGGTGCACTGGCATGATCCAAGCCATGGATGCAACCAAATAAAAAGCTTCTCTGCCTAGAGTTCTAAAGCAGTGGTTGGCAACCCAGCTGCTACCATGCTCCTTGGGGAAAGTCTGTAAAGCCATGATGCCTGGCAGCTATTCCAGAGGCCTCGATTTAATCTGTCTATAGTGTGGGCTCAACAGTGGGACTTTAAAAGTGTGATTTCATACAACGTGATTCTTGTGTGCTGCCCGCAGGTGCCACACCCACTTAGAAAGCTCAGTGATCTTGGGTACGTTAACTAAGTCTCAGGAGTGATAGTTCCTTTCAGTACTTCTGTGTTCCTGTGGGCTGACCGAGTGATCCTGTGAGATATATGAGGTATAGTTAAGTCCTTCCTCTCCCAGATTCTCTGCCACTCCTCGTTTCCCTTTAATAGCTATCAAGTCTGATGTCTCCTCAGGACTCTACTAGACATGCCTCTGTGACCTCTCAAACCCATTGTCTGTCCATTGTCCTGTTCCCTCTGCCCAACCTCCCCTCTCTATGGCTGTGTATCAAATATCTCCATGGGGCCTTGTTTGGGTTCTAAGCTTTGGGTTTTATACTTTGTCCCGACCTCTTTCTAACCTACATGGCTATCAGGCTCAGATCCTTCACATTCACACGTTGACTTCTCAGTGTGGTTTCCTCAGTCTCCCTCCTATTCCAGTCTCCCTTACTGCCCTCTGTTTTCCACTTTACAGCTGCTTCCTTGATTATGATTGACTAGCCACCCATCTCCTCTGCCCAGGATGCCCATGTGCTTTGTCTCTGATGTAGCTAGGCATGCACGATGCTACTGAAAATTGAGTATGTTCATCAGAAGAGTGTGTGCTGGAGCCTTAACTCCAATGTCAGTCGACAGTCCAGGAGGTGAGTCAGCTGGGAGGTGTTTAAGTCATGGAGTGAGGCTTTTCTTCTCTGAGTTCTTCTCAGATTGTTGCATTAGTTCCAACAAGCACACTTGCATTCTTACAAAGATACCTTGTCCATTTGTCTCATTCATGAGACACCATTCTGATGTCCTTATTTCTCTACCATGAGTCAATGTATCATGAAGCCTTAGCTAGATGCAGCCAAATTAAATTTCTTCTTTATAAATTACCTAGTCTCAGGCATTCTGTTGTAGCAGCTGAAAACAGGCAGAAGTGGGTACTCTCTGATGTCTCATCATTTGGGGGAATATCTATCTATCTATCTATCTATCTATCTATCTATCTATCTATCTATCTATAGATATAGATATAGATATAGATATAGATATAGATATAGATATAGATATAGATATAGATCTCATCCAGAATGACAGCAGGACATTTGGTCAGTAGGGGTGCTGGGCCAACACCTTCCCTGGAGATCTGTAAACAGAGAGTCAGAAGCAGAGTCTTGCTGTTGGCTTCAGGAAACACAGGAAGGGAACCAGAAAACTCTGACATTTTCCTGCCGACTGTCTCCTGGCATCCTTTCCAGTCCCCTCCAACTGCCTCATGACTAAAGGGATTGTGATCTCATGGCAACCCATTTTCCAGTTTCATCTGAGCTAGGTAAACATGGAGATAGGGATAAGGGGAAGGAGCCTACATTGTTCAGAGAACATTCTTCATTTGGTCAACTTTTTGTTTTAGCTTGAATAATGTGTCCCCCCAAAAGGTACCTATGAAAAGACTGTATTATTTAAGAAGAAGAGACCATGATAGTTATATCACACTAAAAATACACTGCATTATTTACCGAGTGCTTTCCATTAAGCCCAGAGGGAAAAATGAATTCTGTAGAATGACCTGTGACAGAACAGACATGAGATGAGAGGGGATTTCCCCCAAATGATGAGAAATCTGTAAAGAAACAAGTGGACCCATAGCACAGGTGAGCATAGCAAAACAGTCCCAGAGAAAACCAAGCCCACAGGAGGACAAGTCCCAAAGGCCCCTACATGGTGCAGCTCACCTTTCAGGCCAGAAGAGACAATCCAAGATTCGGATGGCACACACAAGAAGGGACAGAATTCTAAAGAGTCGCTCAAATAGCAAATATTCAAGCATGCATTCTTTTAAAAATTGTTTAAAACTTCCCATTTTTTGAGAATTTCATACATGAGTACTGTATTATATCATTTCTACCTCTTTCTTTCCTCCCTCTAACTCCTCCCACATCTCTCCTATTCTCTCAAAAGTCAGTGACCTCTTCTGGTTTAATTGTCATAGTTATACATAGATAGATATATGGAGTATTCATTCTTCATAATTCCAAAATAAAAGAGTGGAGATATAGAAAGAAATGAGTGATAGAAAAATACATACTATTGAAATATAGTATATATTATATAATGTAAATATACATTAGAAATATATATGTAGTATATATACATGTAGAAATATAATATATAATGTTCTGCTTCTCTGCAAAAGACCAGAAAACTCCTCCTCTTCCTCCTCCTCCTCCTCTTCCTCCTCCTCCTCCTCCTCCTTCTTCTCTCTTTCTCTCTCTCTCTCTCTCTCTCTCTCTCTCTCTCTCTCTCTCTCTCTCTCTCTCTCTCTCTTCCTGTGAGGTATTTTCTTAATTAGTGATTGATGTGGGAGAACCTGGTTCATTGTCGAAGGTGTCATCCCTGGGATGGTGGTCTAGTGTTCTATAAGAAAGTAGGATGAGCATACAGGGGAAGCAAGCCAGCAAGCAACATCCCTCCATGGCATCTGCATCAGCCCTGCCTCTAGGATCCTGTGCTGTTTGAGTTGTGTCATGATTTCCTTTGATGATGGACTGTGATGTGGAAGCATAAGTCAAATAAACTGTTCCCTCCCTGAGATAATTTTTGTCATGGTGTTCCATTACAGTAATAGAAATCCTAACTAAGACAACACTTATACACAGGCACACAATACATAGTTACAAATAAATAAATTAAAACTCCCAAAGCCCAGGGTTAGTAGACACAAAAATAGTGTGAAAGAATAATTCACACTCCCCCATAGTTCTAGATTGTCTAGACTGACAAAAGTAAGGGATGTAACCATTTTCTCTTAAATCGACTAAAGAAAGTCTAAGGATCTGATGGCAAAGCTCAGCTGCTCTCAAAACGAATAGATTTGGGGAAAAAATCTCACAAGAGAAGGAGAAAGAAGGAAGTGTGTGCTGTGTCCTCTATAGTAAACTCCTGGAAAACTGACTGGGGCAGTGAACAGATCAAGAAAGACACAGAAAGAACAGACAGACTCATTGACCAAAAAGCTAGAGGCAGGTGATCTGTGGCTTTAGGAGAGAGGCACTTGCTACACAGCAAGCCAGAACCTCAGCACATTTAGTATAAACCACCCAGGAAGAAGAGGTAGGTAGTCTTGCCTGCAAGAAGGTACTCTCGGGCTGCAGCCATCCCAGTGGAGGAAGATGCAGTGGGTAGTTTTAAGAATACACTGGTCTATCATTTATAAACCCTTGTGCATGCCGTCAACATTTACACTCAGACTAGAGGGAAGCTTTGCAGTCCCACCGAGTCTCACCTTGGAGAAGGCTTTGCCACTTCCAAAGGACTGAGGCACTGAGGTCCTTGACACATCTTTGCAGATGGCAAACAACAATCTATTCACTCAGATCTTCATCCTTTCTGTACACTTCCACCCAAAGATTCCTCCCCTCTCCACAAGTCACCAGAAAACAAAGAATAGAGCAAAATAATAGCAGCCACTACTCTGGAACAGAACCAACCAATAGTAAAGCTAGAAGCTGGAAAATGGGAAAGTGTCTTAAAATATGTCTTAATGTGTGGTTTCTGTGTATACATTTATATTTTGCTATAGTGAAGATGTTATATCATGATAAGGAAATCTCATAGTTTTTAAACAAGCTTTTAAAAATTCATTTTTGAGAATTTTATATCTTTGATCATATTCATCTCCTTTCCCAACTCTTATCAGATCTACTCTCTTCTCTAGCCACCCAACTTTTCTTTTTAAGGAAAAAGATTTTCCAAAGTCCATTTTTCAGAAACCAGAAAATGTGTGATAATATGCAAAAAGTATACTCTTCTTGTACATCTAACTAGTGATTATGTAAAAAAATAAATGTTATGATTTTTAAAATGTTCAGGGCACACTGAGTAGAAATAAAATATTAGACTATGATAGCATGTATAAATGACAGATTGTAAAACAGTCTGGGGTGACTGTGAAAAAAGTGATATTGAATAGCTAGAAAATTTTAAAAAGATGAGCGCAACCACTTACACTTAGAAGATATATGAAAACACAGATGGATAAATAAAGAACTGTAGAAGAAAAAACATAAAATTCAATAAAATATTTAGAGTTCATTATAACAATTTTCACAAAAAATGTAAATGAGTTAAACTTTCTGGATAAAGTTCAGTGGAGAGAGTCGTTACAGATGAGGCAGAAATAGCAAGACAAGGAGAGTAGAGTCATAGCCTTAAGGTGTAGTGTGGTGATTTCATGGTACAAGGTAAAGTTTGCTTCATCAATTTTTGACACTTCCTTTCATAAAAGACTTCTCTGTAAGTCGTGATGTTATTTGGCAGCATTTTATCCTAAGTAGATCTCTCAAGATTGGAATCAAGCCAACCTGGGACTTTGTCTACCAAGTGTAATCTGGCAAAACTATTTCATCAATGTATATGTCATCAAATATATCTCATTGGCCAGCTGAACTACATTTGGCCAACACCAGGTAATGTGAGTATTTTCAATCTTAAGCCTTGTTAGGCTTTCTGGGTCAGCTGTAATCCTAGCACTTAGAAGTTAAAGCCAGAGGATTGCTCTCAGTTGAAGACCAGCCTGGGAACTGTGGCATCCTGCATTAAGACAAAGCATTAAAACAGAAAGCAGAAATGTGTCCCAGGAGGTTTGCTAAAATTTGATTTTGTAGTTTTGCTTTCTCCACTTTCCTTCTTTCTGTCCACATTCCTTTCCTCCTCCTCCTCCTCCTCCTCCTCCTCCTCCTCCTCCTCTTCTTCTTCTTCTTCTTCTTCTTCTTCTTCTTCTTCTTCTTCTTCTTCTTCTTCTTCTTCTTCTTCTTCTTTTCTGGGGTATGATCTTGCTCTACAGCCCATGCTCTATAGCCATGGTCTTGAATTTATAATTATCTTGCTTCAGTCCACTGAGACAGGGATTGCAGGAGTGAGTCACCACACACAGCTCCATTTTTTGATGCTTAATGACACTGAACCTTTGTATGTGTATATATATATATATATATATATATATATATATATATATATATATATATATATATATATATATATATATATATATATATATATATATATATATATATATATATATATATATATATATATATATATATCCTCTATGAGGTTCAGATTTCATACTTGTACTTCTAGTGGATTATCTGCATTCTTTTAAATGATTATAAGGTCCTCTCTACACTTTAAGTTTTAGATTATTGTTGAGTATTAATGTTGAGAATGTCTCTACTGACTGTGTGGCCCATGGCATTCCCCACCTAAATACTGCCTTGGATAGATAGTAACACCAAGTTCTAATAACATTCAATGCTTAATGTTTTCATTATTTCCTTTGTAAGAGTGAATACAGTTTGGGTCTGTTAAATAAATGCAAAAATAATCAGAATATTCTGGTTGTGTTGTTGATGTTCCAGAAACCTGAATTATTCTGATTATCATATTTACCTCAATGATAGAGCTTTAATTAGTTTTTATGTCTTGCATGATTTTACTACTCAGAGGCACTGGGAAGTGTTAGATGTATTCTCTCACTGAGCCAACAGAAGGAGATGCCAACATAGAGTTAACAACAGGAGATGCCCACACAGAGCCAACAGAATGGGACAATGCCAACACAGTCAACAGGGTGGGAGATGTCACCTAAAGCCAACAGGAGGGTTAGGTGTCTATGTAGTACCAACAGGGTGGGGAGACACCTTCCCACATAAATTCATCCTAAGGTACCATTTCACCATTGTGGAGCCTGAGAGGACTCATGACCAACATTCACAGCCTGAACACTCAGGAGAACACATGGTCCAGCTTCTTTTTTTGGTCTAGAAGCTGAGAACCAAGAAACATAGTGGCTAAGTTACAGGAGAGAAGTCTGTCAATGAGTGTTTCAGTTGGAGTTTGAAGACAGCAAAAAGTTGTGTGTAACACACACACACATACAGAGGACACTAGCATTAAAAAAAAAAAAAAACAGTGAATTCCATGCAACTTTTCTTATTTATAATTGGTTGTAAATACAATGGATGAAGTTGACAATAACCAAATGTCATGGTTTGTATATTCTTGGACCAGGGAGTGGCACCATTTGGAGATGTGGCCTTGTTGGAATAGGTGTGACCTGGTTGGAGTAGGTGTGTCGCTGTGGGTGTGGGCTTAAGACCCTCATCCTAGTTGCCTGGGAGTCAGTCTTCCACTAGCAGCCTTTGGATGAAGATGTAGAACTCTCAGCTCTGCCTGTGCCATGCCTGACTGGATACTGCCATGCTACAACCTTGATGATAATGGACTGAACCTCTGAACCTGTAAGCTAACCCCAATTAAATGTTGTTTTTTATAAGACTTGCCTTGGTCATGGTGTCTGTTCACAGCAGTAAAACCCTAACTAAGACACCAAGTTGTATGTAGTCTTCATTATAAAAAATATTTCAAATTTTGCTAAGGCAATAACTGAATACAATTGAAGAGTAAATTTCTGCTTTGCTCTTTCTCTCCTTTTCCAGTTTTGTTATACTTTCACGATCTTATTTATAATTAATGCTAATATTGACATTTCCTGCATATATAAGCACTATATGCTGTTGTTTTTGTTACTCTCTATTGTTGTGACAAAAGCAACTTACTTTATTTTAATTTATTTACCAGACTTTATTTTAGTTTTTACAGTTCCAGAGGAAGAATTCAACATAGTCATGGTAGGTAAGCTGATAGGAAAGTTGTTCAAGTGTTTAGCCTTATACTGGAAACAGAGTGAATGAACAGGAATTTGAGGCTATAAAACCCAAAAGCCCACCCCCATCTCCTAATGACTCAGTACCCTACCTAGATAGCACCACCAAGTGGAATCAGCTGTTCAAAGATGTTAGCTTATGAGGAACACTTCTCACGCAAATCATGAAGAATGATCTACTGATTTCTTATTCTGTTATTGCATTTTTTGTTCTCACAGTCCTCTATCCAATTTCCCTCCTCTATCTGCTGGCTACATCCACATCACAGCTGCCGGCTAAATGGTAACGGATGTTTACAAGAAAATGAAGGTGGTGTGTTCTGCCCAGCCAAGCAGTATACTCTGTGCCTTCGCCATGGGCCACTGCTTAACTCTACCATACTTCCCGTTCTCAGCATAGGAAATCATATCTCTTAGGGTTGGAGAGATGGCTCTGCAGTGCTTTGATTAGCTTGGCTGCTGTGTATGCTTCGGATGGATGACTGACTTGAGCAGATTCATGGTGCTTCTTAGCCTTCTATCACCACAGCAAACAGCTGAGAAAAGTCTCCTTTTATCAAGAAAACAGTTTCCTTTTGTTGCTTTAAAGCTGCCTTTCATTTTTCCCCTTTATTGAGATAAAAGTTTTTGGTTTATTGTTTTGGAGACTAATCCATGATTGACTCGCTTCCTTCCTCTGTGCTTATGGAGGGACGTCGTGATAAGCAAAGACATCTCACAGATACCTAGAAAGAGAACGAGATGAATCAAGGGCTGAGTCCCATCAAGTGCTCCTTCCAGAGCACACTCCCAGTGATTTAAGACTCCCTACAAGGCCCCACCTCTTAAAGGTTTTGCCAGTTCCCAGTCGTTCAAAAGCCAGTCTGTGCTACATGGTGAGCTCTTAGCCAACCTGGACTACATTGTGAGACCTTAACTCAAAACGACAAAAGTTACAAATAAGTAAGTCTTCCAGGAGCCTTTTATTGAGGTTTTAATTTTGTGTCTCTTCTCCCTTCACTCCTTTCCCCTCCTTCCATTCCATCCACTCCCTTCTCCTCAACTCCCCTCATCTCCACTTCTCTCCCAAATTCCCCCTTCTTCTCCTTTCTTTTCCTACACCACATGCATACTTAAGGTGCAGACTGTAGAAAGCAATGTCCTTTCTTTCGTTTTTTTTTTTTTTTTTGTCATGGATTATGTGTTGATTTTATTTTATTTGAGGAGTGTTTTGACTGACTGTATGCATATACACCATTTCTGAACAGTGCCTTTGGAGGTTGGAAGAGGGCGTTGGCTCCCCAGGGACCTGAGTTACAGACAGTTGTGAGCCACGATGTGGTGTGGAGAACTGAACCCAGGTCTTCTGAAAGAACAACCAGCGCTCTTAAATACTTAGTCATCTTTGTAGCCTTAGATTTTTAAAACCTACTTTAAGGTTTTTCCAATGCTTTGAGCCCCTTTCCAGCCCAAAAGTGGGGGAGAAAAGATGGTAAATAGGACAAGGGGATGTGGACCTGTTTAGAAGTAGTTCTTTGGGGGCGATTCCAATCTCTGTCGACAGGATAGCAGCAGACCAACCAGTTCAGGAGTGTGAGGATACCAACCATGAATCAGCAGCAGTGGCATGATCCAGCAGAAACAGTCAGGCTTCTGCCAAATCTGCAAAGTCAGTGGGAGGGACCAGAGCCAGTCGGGATGCCTGGAGACGTTCTCTGCCGTGGCTCTCTTAATGAAGTGAAGATGAACGAAGACCTAAGACCAACAAGGTGTTCCAAGGCTAGCTATGCAGGCACCCTGTCACTGTCCCTTGAGTCCTATTTATACTCTCTTCAAACATCACATGTCCTCCTATGGGTCTTGCTCCAGAAAAACACCATGTGAGTCTTCATCATCATATGACACTAACAGAATCTTTTCCTTCTCATCTCTCCCAACTTAACGTTATTTTTGATGACCTGCTTATATTTCCCCCCCCCTGGTGATCAGATGTAGTAGACTCCTGGCATGGATCCACCTTGCTCTCTCTCCTGTTAGTCATTCACTTATTTCTCTTAGTCTGTTTTCACCCGTTGAAGAATTACTCCTTTAGGTTCTTTTCAGTCTGCTTTTATTTGGGTACCCCTTCTTTGGTCTGTGTCGTTCACGTCTTACCTTTTCTTTTTGAGGACACAAATTTTTGCTGTACACTTGGATTTAAGATCATGATTGCAACCTCCTTAGGAGCTCCATGATGCACGGCAGCTCTCCCCTGTGGCACAGTTGAGAGAACGTATTTTGCTATTATTGTTGCTGTTGCTGCTGCTGTTGTTATTGTTGCTGTTGCTGTTGCTGCTGCTGCTGCTGCTGCTGCTGCTGCTGCTGCTGCTGCTCAGCCCCTTACTAGCAGGATCTGTTAGCCTTTTTATTTGTGGCCATTGGATTTCCACACCAGGGACTCCTCCCATAGCTCACATGGTCTCGGGGCTGCACCCACTTACTAACACTGTGGAAATAGGACAAGGGAACAGGTGTTGGGTGACCACTCTGGTCTTGTACTCAGTTGCTCCACATTCTCCAGTTGTACGTACCCCAGCTGCACATACTTTCCCCTCCATATGGAGCCAATGAGTTCTAAAGACAATAAAGTTGCAGTCCCCACAGAGACAGAATGGGCCACATGTGGAAGCCACAGAGATTGGAAGAGGCAAGGGGTTGGCACCTCACAGCTCAGGACACATGTGCAACCCAGTGACTGTTGCCTGAGAGCCCAGCACTGCTCTGTGTCCTGTGGGGAAAATTAATTTGTTTTTCACTGGCGTCCTCTCTGTTGGCACAAAGCCTTCCATTTCCTTGGCCCGCATCACTCATTACCTTTGCTCTGTCTCCCATTTTTAAGATTTCACCATCGTCTGCAAATACTGCTGACACATCTCTATTTATCCTCAGCACCTTTACGTGCAATCGTTATTTGGGTTATTTTACTATTGCAGCAATAACATTTTGAGAGAATGGGAAAAAAAGCACATAAGAAATTGATTCTATGTATTCCTAGATATTTCTTAATATATATAAATTTCTTTCTTTCTGTGCACATAGACACACAAAATTAGGTTCAAAATAAACAGAAAATACTTACAAATCTTATATGTTCACAAGGGTGGACACAAAGAAAGTCTACACAGATTGTAAAATGTGAGGCCACGGGCCCACATTGTTTGACTAAGTCATTATGTTATAACCAGTAATGAGTGAGAGATCTGTCCCTTTGCCACCTCTTGACTGCTGCAGCAGGTACTTTTCTGTTGCCTTGAGAAAGTACCCAGGCAAAGTGAAGCCAAGGGAAGAAAGGATGCCTTTTAGCTTATAGTTCTAGAAGGCTAGAGCCATCAAGGCAGAGAAGGTACAGAAGGTGTCAGAAGCTCATCAGCTCTACAGAGTCCCCGCTGAACACTGCAGAAATTCCAACTGGAGGAGACTAAATGGAGTTTTAATTTTTAAACTAATTGCTCAAATTCCTGACGTATCAGACCCAAGTAACATAATAAAGCAAGATAATGTGTCTCCTCCCTAAACTACCAATCTCAGAAGAAACAACTCAATGACAGAGACTTAGATAAAATCCAAAATAATAGTAATACGCATGTTTGAAGAAACAAGAAAGAATACAGATAATCTGATGAACAAATCCAAGAGAAAACAAACAGCTAAGTAGACAAGGGAGAGGATACAGTTGATGGGAATGGAATTTGGTAAAGACACAGAAGGAATGAAGGACCAGAGAACTGCTACAATGCTGGGAAGTGACTATGGGATGGATCAGGGGAGGACAGGCTATCAGGGCTTTAAAAACACACTAAACACAAGAGAATCATTCACTCATGGCAACAATTAACTTAAAAAAATGTACAAGTGGAACATAAGTGTATCTTTGGAACACCATGAAAAGACCAAATTGGTGGATTATGAATAAGTGAGGATGAAGAGGAGAGGAGAGGTGAGGAGGAGTGGGCGGGAACAGAGAATAAGAAGGAGGGAGAAGGAGGAGGAAGAAGAAGGAAAAAAGAAGGAGGAAAAAGAAGGAAAAAAGGAGGAAGAATCTTGTGACAAATGCAGAGAAACTATTTTTAATATAATAGTAACAGAAAAGTTTTCCAAATCTAGGGAAAGGGGACAATCCAGGTATAAGGGGCATAGGGAATGCTAAATGGGCAGGACTCAAAAAGGAAACTCTTCATATCCTATTATGATTAAAATACTAAATAGACCGAGCAAAGAAAGGGAGGCCCATCAGAATAGCAGCTGATTTCTCTGCAGAAAATTTCAAAGCAAAGAGGTCATAAAATAAAACCTTTCAAGTTCTGAGAGATGACAGCTGTCAACACAGACCCCATAGCTGATGGAGAAAGAGGAAGGTTCCATGATAAAATTGGAAGAAAGAAATTTGTGTCCACAAAGGTCACTCTGCAGAGGAGAATGGAAGGGATTCTTTGAGTGGAAAGCACTGGCAGACATGACCAAGAGACTCAAGTAGAAGTTAAGCCAATGTGGATGAAGTACAAACAAACACTGTAAAATGATGTCATCCAGAATGGCCACCATCAAGGAAACGAGCATCATCCAATGCTGGAGAGGATGTGGAGGAAAGGAACCCTTATCTCTTGCTTATGGAATTGCTTATGCACAAATTATGGAGAATCGCATAGGGTTTTCTTAAAACAAACAAACAAACAAAAAAAAACTTTAAGTTTTAAAATATCTTTAGTTTGAGCAATCATAGTGCCATTTCCAGGCTTACTCCCAAAGGACTTGGTATCTTACAACAAAGATACTTATACCTCTGTGTTTATTGCTGCTCTCTCTGCTACAGCAAGGAATTAGAACCCATGCAGATGCTACTCTAAAAATAATAATTTAAAACAATTCCTGGGGAATTTTTATTAACTTTAAATGCAATTCTTTTCAGAGTTTTCTTGACCATTGTTATCTTCCCCATGTTGGAAATCTTGCTTGTGTTTATACATGCCTGTGTGTTTGGATCTTCTGTATTATGCCTTCTATTGTCCTGTGAAGAGAGGACTTTTTTGGCTCCACCTCAAAGATGCACATCCTCCTCACTCTCCTGTAAGCTCAACAAATAGAACATGCTGACTCAGCAGCAGTCGCTGAAGAAGGCAATGGAAGCCTTTGAGAGGTTTCTGCTATTCCAGAGACCAGAGTTAGAAGAACAAGGACCAAGGAAGCCAGTGCCAACACAGGTGGAAGGTCTTGAACATACCACAGCTATGAAGACTGGGACATAGCTTGCCTCTCATGACACATCAGGCAATGGAAGTGGGGCCTCTAACCTTCAAGGCCTGCTAATGGTAGGAAAAATAATTACTTAATGACCTGGATGTCTCTTGTGTCCCCTGTTAGACACAAGAGGAGGCAGGAGAGCTGATGCCTAAGAGCTTGCCTATGAACCTGTGCAGGGGGAAAGAGAAGACCTTTGTATGGAGGATAACAAGATACAAACAGGAGGTTCATGCCCTTGTGTGAGATTAGAAGTTGCCAAGGCTGGGCATGGTGGTGCACACCTTTAATCTTACACTTGGAAAGCATAGGTAGGCAGATCTCTGTGGATTTGAAGCTGGACTGGTGTATATGGAGAGGTCCATGCCAGTTAGGGCTACACAGTAAGATCCTTTCTCAGAGAAGAGGAGAGGAGAGGAGATGGGAGGAGAGGGGAGAGGAGGACAAGAGGAGGGAGGAAGAGGAAGAGGAGGAGAAGTGGAAGAGGAAAGGGGACAGGGACAGAGAGGAGTAAGAAGAAGCAACTGTTCCCATAATATACTGTAATAAACTGCCAGACTCCAGGTCAATGAAGGAACAGAGCAAGCTTCCAACTTTATTCATTTGTTGTTTTTCTTCCCGTCTCAGCCTTACTGGATGCTCCATTTCTTCTACGAATGGCCAGAAATCCTCATGTCACTGATGAAGCAAAAGAAAAGTTGGGACATTGTGCTGGACACATGGCAGGCACAGCATCCGTTCTTCGTCTATGTCGGGCATGTCTGTCATCGTTATTTTTATTCCTAAACAATACCAAAGCACAAGAACTGTATAAGAACAAGCGCAGGGCCACAGATTCAGTGGTGACTTACAGTTAGACTTTTTTTTTCTGACTTTATGTCCCATTTAACTCTTAGCTTACTTCATATATCAATGTCAGAGGAGTCTACTTGTAAAGTTGATTTCATAATATTGCATCCAATTCTGCCAAGCTAATGCTTTGGCTATTCACCGGCCCCCACGGGATATTTACAACAATAATTCTATTAGACTCTCAAAATACATGAACAAACTCTTTAAAATGTTTTAATGGCCATATTATCTGATTGCCATGCAAACAAACCACATATAAGTAATGTTAAATGAGAAACTACTTGAAATTTGATGAACACATTTCTACATAATTCAGTAAACAACAGACGATAACAACAAACATAGTCTATGTAGAAAATGAGACAATGACATAGGAAGAGAATTCATGGGCTGCGGCCAAAGCCGTACTTATTATTAGAATAATACTCTCAACTGCGCTTCTTATTAAGAGAGACGACATTAAAAACACGTACTCTGACCATTAGACTCAACAAATCAGCAAAAATATTTTTTTAAAAAAATAAAGCAGGAAGAGGGAATTAGCAGAAATAATAAGCATAAATATGCAGTCAGCAGAATTGCTAAATAAATGAGGTCTGGTTCCCTGAAATGATGAATAAAATATTCAAAACTAAGAAATCTAATCAAGGAACGAGGAGACCAAAATAGGACTGAGAACAAAGATATAATCAAAGATATGAACAGGATTTGTAGACTTTCCAGAGACTCCTATACACAGCTCTGCTAAAAATGGAACCCATACAACACTGAACATCTTCAAAGAAGACATGTTGAAATCGGCTTAAGGTAAATGTAGAAAGAACACATAGACCAAAGACTTCTAAGAAGAGAAGTTCATGTTTGAAGCCACCCTGGCCTATAGAGAGCTCTGGCCAGCTGCATAGGGAAAGTCCGTGTGAAGGACCTGTATGAAGATACTGAGACCCATTGAGGCACAGGCAGCAGTATCAACCCCACGAAGGAGGAGAGATTTTGATTGTTGTTTTCTTTTGTCCTGAGTGTTGAACCGTGTCCTGACAAAGGCTCAACCCTTGGGTTATAGCACCAGCTCTTGATTCTCTGAGACAGGGTTTCAGTGTTTGCCTGGGCAGCCCTTGAATTTGCAGTCTTCCCACCTTGCCTCCCTAGTGCAGAGATCATGGGTGAGTACCGAGCTTGGCTGACTGCACTGCTCTCTCATGATTCTGAAGAACTGAGAAAGTCAGTAAGCTCCTCACTGTGTGTCTGTCTGTGTGTCTGTCTGTGTATCTGTCTCTTTCACAAACACATATACTTACATACAAATGTAAATTTTACTTCATATTGAAGGGTCAGGGTTTAGCTCAGTGGCAGAGGGTATGAATGGTCAATCCATGAAGACCTTTGTTTAGTCTCCAGCACCCAAAAGCAAATTTTAAAAATGGAGAGAAAACTACTATATTCTGTAGTTCTTTTTGCTTGCAATATAGCTACATACTTAGAAAACCCAAGGGAATCAACAAGAAACTCACTGAAACTGATAATAGCACCGAATGTGAACACTGTGGGTAAAGTGTACTTATTGTCTGTTTTACTAGAGACAACCAGTTGATAAATATAATGAAAAGATTCTCCACTATGAAAACATGCACAAACAATGCTCAGAAATAAATTTGACAAGAATCATGCAGAACCAATGGATTAAAAAAAACTTATAAAATAAAAATTTGTGGAGGTGAAGCTGTGGTTATTCTGGGTTACACAGAAATAACACATCTGAAAAAAAAATTCCACCCCTTAACTTTATGAAGAGTCATTGTATAAAGCTTATAAACAGAGACACGGGTAAAGATGTATGGTAGCACAAAAAAGAGGGAAAAAGAGGAAACAGAGAGAGAGAGAGAGAGAGAGAGAAAGAGAGCACAGTAGGTTCCCTTTTATAGTCTAATATTGACATCCTTTTGGGTTGGCCTTGAACTTATGACACTCCCGCCTTAGCCTCCCCAGCACTGAGGCTTCAAAACCAAGAAAACTAGACAAAAAAATAAGGTGATCACAATAGAATTGAGAACAAGGATATAATTGAAGATATGACGGGGGTTTGCAGGTTTCCAGAGACATTGATGCAAAGATGGGCCACTGTGCCTGGTTGAGACTTTTAAAAATGTCGCATGGAAGTCCTTCCTACCTCCATCACTGGAAAGTCACAGATAGAGCTACTATGGAATGAAGCAATCTCTTCAGTCCTGTGTTCAAACCAACATGTCAGAGGCATTTCTACTCCATGTCCAAAGGAGCAGATGTCACAACAGCCAAGATATGCAGTCAACTCTTGACTCTATGCAAAGATGGATGGGTAAAGAAAATGTGTTACCTCTGTGGCACAGAACCTTCTGAAGTGACAAATCTGTCACTACAAAGGGGTTAGTGAGAAACTCTCACACTCTCGATGTGTAGTCGGGAAGTAAAGCGGAGACAACGCAAATCGTGTGCTGGGAAGAAGCTTGGGCTACAGCAGCTCTCCCACGAACAGCGGTGAGATACCCAAAGGAGTCCTGAGCAAGCAGGCCTTTCCTCCTGCTGAGGCTGAGGGGTCAACTGTGCTCTTTTCCTACCGGGAACATGTGTGCGTGTGTGTTCTCCTGCTCACTGGATCTTGGTGTGGTCAACCACCTCCACAAGCCGTACTTCATGTCTTCTACCATGATTGCTTCCCAATATAGAGAGTTCACCTCTACCTCCCAGATGCATGAGGGCAGAGCAAGAGCCCCATTCCAGGCTCTAGGGGCTGGAATTGTTTTCTAGTGTCCATAGGACACATTTCATAGTGGACAACTATGAAGACAGAACTCCGAGCATCTGCCGTGATGTTGTCAATTTCTCCTCTGGGCTTGAAGTTAAATGCAAAAGAAGGTGTTTTTTAACCAATCATGCGTAGGTTTTTTTTTCCCTTTTAATTTAAGGAGGGAGGCTTATGAAACTCACAAGAAACTTATAAGAGGCTTAAGGGCTCTCCTCATGTTATAAACAGTGATCAGCCACTGGGGAAATGGGGACTCTTTGGTGTGTCTGCCCCTGTACATTGCTCACTGAACAGTGACCACACCACACAAGAGTCGCTTTATGCTTCTATACGTAACCCCGAACCAACCTCCTGATCCCCTAAGGTGGTCTTGGGCAGAATTGTTTCTCTGATTTGTTGGTTTTATTTCCTGACTGTGATGAATAGAAAAAAATGTCTCTAGGAAAAAAAAAATTCTCACAACACGTTTGTTAAAGGCCTCAGAAGACAGCCCAGCTGGCTCACCTGTGGCTGTACATGCTGCTATCTGGGCATTTACATTCCATACTTTCTCATCTCTTTCTTCTCTCTTTCTTTCCTCCTGAGACAATGACTTACACCATAGCTCAGGATGGCCTGTACCACTAGGTAGCCCAGGATAATTGCCAGAACTTGTGGCAATCTACCTGCCTCTGTCTCCCAAGTGCTGAGATAACAGGTATGAGCCACCACTGATCACCCTCTCACTATGGTGTCTGTAGTAGACTCTTCTGTGGTTGTGTCAAGGTGGGCTTGCAGGACCCCTCCTCCTCACCTTACAGATTCCTTCTTTTCCTGCTTTTCTCATTGCTGTGATAAAACACCCAACAAGAGCAACTTGGGTACCATATTTCCATTGTCCATTGATGGGCACCCAGGTTCCCTATTGTAACTAGAGCAGCAATGAACATGGATGTGGGTCACACACAGAAAGAAGTCATAAAAGCAGGAGGCAGACTGACTGAGAGGAGAGATTTCAGCCAAGGAGGGCAATGGATGCTAAAATAATCTAAAATTCATTCTATCCATATATTAAACCATCAAATAATAAATACCACAAAAAGGGTAAGAGAGATCCACTTAAGGCAGGAAGAATTTATTTTAGCTTACCATTTAAGGGTGCATTCCACTGTAGTGGAGGTAAAAGCCAGAAGAAAGTCTCTTGTGTACTATATGGAAGTATTAGCTGTCAATGAAGATGATGGCCTATTCGCTGAGGCAGGAAATAGGAGGCTGGACTTCCAGTAGGGAGAGAGGAACTCTGGGATAGAGCCAGGCATGGGAACAGATTTACCATAAACTCTAAGGAGACAGATGGAGGAGAGGTGACCAGCCATGCCACACTCACAATATAGAATAAATGGGTTAGTTAAATTATTAGCTAGTCGGGGAATGAGCTCAAACTCATGGCCTAGGAATTTTTCATAAATAACTAAGGCTCAGGGTTGTTATTTTGAGAACAGGGGTACAGGTAGGAAAAGCCCATGGTTACAAGAGCCTGAGGCGTCTGGTGACTTTGTCTCCATAGTCAGGAAGTAGAGAGAGATGGACACTGATGCTCTCTGCTCTGCCCTTTTTAATTATATTAAGATACTCAGTCTGGCTCCTCCCTACTTGGTGAAACCCTTCTGGAAACATTGCCATAGATGCACATAAAATGGTGCTTCTGTGATGAATCTAAATCTAGGGAAATTAACGATGTACATTGATCATCACATGATGCCAGTCATGTGATGGCAGCAGAATGTGATCGGTGAAGCCAGCTCCTTTCTAGCCAGACAACTACCTAAATGAATCCCATGGAAGAATTTCAGAGCTTCCTCTACTGTGCCCACATACAGACAGGACTAATACCCACCCTTCGATCCCTGGCATTTCCTGTATATGCTGGTTATCATGCTTCTGTACACAAATACATATATTATTCTTTGATGTACTATTTTAACACAACTCCATAGGCAGGACATAGAAACAACAAATACTAGGAGTTTTTTTTTTCTTATCAGTTAACCAGCCCAGCTAGTTATTTGATTGTATGTACTAGCTCAAGTTACAGCCAGTATAGGAAGAACCCAAAGGGTTTTCTAGAGGTTGCCTGATTTTGTGCAACCAGCTAAATGCTGGCTCTTCTCCTTACCTAGGTGGGCAAGTCAAGATGAATGAGGAAGGAGAAATATAACACAGGAAGGCCCTGAATAGATTCAGTGGTCAGGAGACATTAATCTTGACATGCGTGGTCTGCTTCTCTGAGGAGCCATTGTCACCCTTTCTGACCACCACACTTCATTTGTCTGCTTAATGTCCCATAATCCAAGCCTTTTGATTAACCCTGTAAATGGGCTCTGCCCCTGGTGGGTCTTTGCCCCTTTGAGTTGTCTGGACAGCACAGAATACTGAAACCTGTTCATGGCGATCAGTCTTTCCACAAGCCATCTGAGTCTAATTTGTTCCTTGGTAACTTCAACCTGCATAATCTGGTCCCATCAACACTACATCCGAGGTTAAATCCTGGGAAGCGAAGCATGGCTTGGCATGTATTCTCTGAGGATGTGTTCTGTCCCAGGCTCTGCATAATGTGCTACGAGGAACAAGATGGTGATGAACACCAAGTTTGTGGAGGGCTTAAAGGTTTCACCTGTTGGAGACACAATTTGCAGTAGAGAGATGATCTAAAAGAGGGGAAGAACCCAACAAACAAAACAAAACCCCCAAACCAATGACTGTGTCTTAGACAGGGTGGTCAGGGCATCCCTGTAAAACAGATATACATTTGTTGGGCTTGGATGAGCAAGGGAAGAGGGAGCATGAAGAGAGTGCTTTTCTCTTCTCTTCTCTTCTCTTCTCTTCTCTTCTCTTCTCTTCTCTTCTCTTCTCTTCTCTTCTCTTCTCTTCTTTTCTTCTGTTTTAATCACTTTAGATATGAAGAAAGAACAAAGAAAATCTGGACCAGGACTGTCAAAATGGATTTCTCCACCATATGTGGTGGCATCAAGCCTGTTACTCTAGCTACCAAAAATCCTGGAGCAAGAGAATCACAAGTTTAAGACCCATCTAGGCTATAGAGTAAGATAAAGGCCAGATGGAGCAATTCAGTTAGGTGCTCTCTCAAAATAAAAAGTAAGATGGTTGAGAACATAAATCTGTCATAGAGCCCCTGCCTAGAATCCCCCAGTGAGGGGCTGGGGATGTGGCTCAGTGGTAGAGCCCCTGCCTAGAATCCCCCAGTGAGGGGCTGGGGTGTGGCTCAGTGGTAGAGCCCCTGCCTAGAATCCCCCAGTGAGGGGCTGGGGTGTGGCTCAGTGGTAGAGCACTTGTGTCAAATCTGTCCATTAGCAGCTAGGATAACAGTTCAAATAGAGTTGCTTGCCTAGCCTGCAGAAGCCACTGTGTTGAATCTTCAATACCTCAAAAGGTTCAAAATGAAATAGGCCTTTCCTTTCTCCAAGTTGCAGAAGGTGCAAGAAGCAGTAGGTGCTGCCCTTACTTCCTATCTTGGACTCCCTAACCGGCACTCCAACTTTCAAATGAAGTGCCCGAGAGTCGGTCGTTACCTCCTGATCCCCTCAAAAATCTCATCAAGTCTTAGAAGGACTTAGAGGGAATACAGAAGTCAGGAAGATCCAAGCTGCAGATTTAACCAGAAAAACTTGACTGTGGCCTACATCTCTCCCTTGACTTTGCCTCTAGATGGGCAAGAAATGCATAAGCAGAGTCACCTGGAGGTAGTGCAGCTTCTCACATCCTGGACTGCATCTCCGTTCAGACATGCCTCCCTATGAGAAAGTCCAGATTGCTCAGCCTGGCAGCGGAGACAGAGTTTGACAACATTGATCTTGGCCTGCTGATTGGCAGGAAAGCTTCCCATGGGCCATGCAGGAGGTGGGACTTGTCTGTGGGGGTACAGTCAACCCCTCAGAAGGTCCTGAGGGATGGACCCTCAGGATCAGCAAGGCTGATGTTGATCATCTGCTTCATGTACCTGTTCTTCATAGCAGAATTTCCCAAAAGCTAGTGTCAACTTAGCACGTCTCCCAGACAGGAAAGTCTCACTGACTCCCAGATCTCTCTCTCTCTCTCTCTCTCTCTCTCTCTCTCTCTCTCTCTCCCTCTCTCCTTTGGTCAGACTGAACAAGACCTAAAAACCATCAACTGGAAAGTGGAAGGAGATGAAGATGGAGGCAGCTTCCCAGTTTATCTTTCTGCCAGAGAGCAGCCCCACTCAGGGAGGAGCTGATGAACAGAAGCAGTCAGTCACATGGGATGGAAAGGTACTAAGGTTTAGTAGTGGAATGACTTTCACAGGACCCTGTGTTTGAATACTTAGCACCTAGCTGGTGCTGCTGTTTTGGGAAGGTGTAGACCCCTTAGGAGGTGGGGCCTAGCTGGATAAGATAGGCAGCTGGAGAGTGGAACTTGAAGGCTCTAGTCTGAACCCTCTCAGCTTCCTGATTGTCTGAAAGGCGAAGTAACAAACCCAGCTCCTGTATCCCCAGCCATTTGGGCTGCCTGGGCATCCTCGCTCTGATGAGCTGCTCTCTCTAAACAGAAACAAAACAAACCTCTCCATGGCTAGGTTGTTTCTGTCAGGTACTTTGGTCACAGCAAGGAAAAAAAGTAACTGTTAGATTAATGATTAAGGGAGACTGGTCTTTTAAATTACTCCATTGTGTGTCTTTTAATTAAAGCTATTGTAAGAGGCTCTTAGTCCTATAAAGTACAAAACCATGGTTTGATTGAACCTGGAGGCACAGGGAAAAAGAGCCTACCTGGAGATGAACAGGGTACTGTAGAAAGGAAGAGGAGGCAAGGCTAGAAGCCAGACACCTTCTGCTCATTCCACACACAATCCAGAATTTGTCTTTTGATTGGATGGCTCACAGATACATGCTTTTCACAGGTCCCCAAACATGTAAAACCTTAGCCCTGAAGGGCTCTCAAAATACATAGTATCTCTGACAGATGAAGTTGAATGGTGGCTCTTTTGGGTGGAGAAACTTCTGGGAATTTAGTCAAGCACACCTCTGGGTGTGTCTGTGCAAGCATTCCAAGTGAAGAGATGCAGGAGATGGTGACAGTGATGTATCATGGGCTTATGAAAAGAAAATGGGAAAAGGATACTCCCCCCAGTCCCCAGTGCAGGGATGGTCTCTCTGTGTGTCTCTCTCTGCTTCCTCTCAGCTATGAATGAGGGAAACAGCCTCTTCCTCCAGATTCTCCTTCTAACAAGACACCTCACCATATATATGAGACAGCTGAAATCTCCAAAGCTGTGAACCAAGACAACTGACCTCTCCCAGAAAGTCTTTCTTCTGTGGGGTATTTTGGTCAGAGCTGTGCAAATGCAGACTGTAGAACACGGGAGAACTTACTTTCTAACTTCTGAACTCACTTTTGCAGAAGCAATAGTAGATGCTTATGGAAACGGAGAAGTCATTTTTCAACATTGTTATGCAGTTTTCAAAATTCTAATGACTGCATAATAGTCTACTTAACCAATCCCTGACGAATGGACATCGGGTTATTTCCAATTTTTCACCATTATAAACAACACCATGATGAATATCCCTGTGCATAAATCTCTGTGGTTACCTCTGATCACGTGTTGAGGTGAGAGCAGCAGACATGGGTTAGTGAGCTGAAGTAATGAGAAATGTTAAGGCTTTTCATACATAATTCCAATTTCCACAAAGCCGAGGATAAATTTACGGCCCCGTGTTTTCCGCTTTAACCCCATGTTTCCAAGCAATGGACGAGAAACAAGTTAAAGTCTTTTCAACTTGAAAGGTGATAAACAGGAAGGCAGGAGATGCAGCTCATCTGGTTAAGGTGCTTTTCTATGAGCTTTCACAAGACTGGCGTGCAGTTCCTAGCACCCATTTCCTGCGTGTGGCTCGCAACTGCCTGTAACCAGCTCCAGGGAATCCAATGTCTTCTTCATATGTCCACACACAGAGACACAGACATATACACACCAACACACAGATGCGCACATACACACACACACACACACACACACACACACACACACACATACAGACAGACAGACAGACAGACAGACAGGGGCACACACACATATATATACACAATTTACAAGTTGAAAAGAGTAAATGCCATGTATTTCTTTAGAATCTAGTGAAAACGGGTAGATTTTCTTTTGATGTTGACCAAATGAGTCTCCTCTTTTATCTCTTTTTGTGTATTATTTTTCTTTAATGAGAGTTTTTTTTTCACAGATTTTTATATGTACTCCATATGATGAAATTATTAGTCACATAAAACCTCTATTAAATCTCATCTACAGAGATTATTTATTATCTGAGTAGTACTTTTTGATACCAGAATGTTTATTTATTTAAAAGATTTATTAATTTTATGTGTATGGGCATTTTCGCCTGCATGCATATCTGTGCACCATGTGTATGCAGTGCCCACCGTGGCTGAAAAGGGAGTCAAGTTCACTGGAACTGGAGTTACAGACAGTTATGGGCTTCCGTGTGGGTGCTGGGAACTGAACGCAGGTTCTCTGGAAAAGCATCCCGTGTTCTTAATCACCGAGCCATCGCTCCAGCCCCACATCTGAATAGTTTAAATACTGTGCAGATCTATGTCCCTAGATCTTTTCCTTTGTGACGAATTCTAAGATTTTATGGAGGAAAGTTCCTATTTTATAGTGTCAAGAGATAAAGCCTAAAATTGTGTTTGTAAGATGAGTGCAACAATTGTGTCAGGCATCTTAGAGAAATGAGAAAACCAGTGCACAGCACTACACATTAAGTTTTGCTCCTGGTTTCAGAAAGTTCAACTCATGGTTGACCAGTCAATTGTTTGGATCCATTGTTTCTATTGATTTTAGGCCCATGTTACAGAACTATCATGGCAGGATTGCTTGTGGAGGAGACACACACACACACACACACACACACACAAAGAGATGGGGGGGAGGGAGAGAGAGAGAGAGGAACTGAGGGCAGAATAGTCTCTTTAAAGCACATGTACAGTTGTCCCCTATCAAGGCAGGTCCATTTTTGGATAACCCCATCTAAGCTATGGTTTCTGTTGCTGTAATAAAACACCATTACCAAAAGCAATGTAAGGAGAAAAGCATTTATTTCAGCTTATAACTCTCAGGCCAGGTCACATTTCATCACTAAGGGAAGTCAGGACAGAAACTCAAGGCAAGAGCCTGGAAGCAGACATAAGATTAACCAACACAGATCCACTCAGCAATGCATTCAGCAACGGACTCACCTTCTGATGGAGTTAGCACCCTCACAATCCAATCACCTCTTCGTAATCCAGTTGCTTTATCCTTATAATCCCACCAGCTGGGAACCAAACCTTCAAGACAGATGTCCCCCTCTCAGGGAACACTTCACATCATAACTATGTGGCATATGCATGTGCGTGTACTCACCAATGAAAATCGGGGTTGCAACAGCAGAAGTAAGCTGCAGTTAATCTAATTTAATCTTATCCCGTCTAGCCTACAAATGAATGAGACTCAGGTTATGGCTATTTTATTTGGCTTTGACAATTACTGGGGGGTTACCCCTAATCTACGTTTTTAACTGCTATTCTGGCTGCTTCCCAGTGGTGTAGCCCAGAGACCTGCTGTTTTTCCTGACCACATGCTATTGGTCCATCTCCTCTCATGGAGGCTTCCTCATCTCCCTCTTGACCTCTTTCTTCCTACACAATCCCAATAAGGTAACCTGCCTACCTCTGATCCCTCCAGTAATGGGCTGTAGCCATTTGTATTTAACCAATAGTTTTAAATTAAGGAACAAGGCTTGTGCAACAAAAGCTGATAAACACGGCAAATCACTCATAGGTAACTAGACCTTCCAGTACAGAATTTATCATTACAGTACACAGCAACAGACCAAACCTCAGCAGAAAGCAGTTTACCAAATTTACACTGGGGCTGGGAGTTAGCTAGATAGATTAATAATACTTTCTATAATTTTCCTATGCCGATGATGTTTTCTACAATGAGGTATAGTGTCTGTACATCTGCTTCTTCAAACACCAGTGGCAAGAAGTGTCATGTGAATTTCACTAAGAAAACATCAAGGGAAGTCTCATATTTTTAATTCAGTTATTTTGCCTCTTAGCCCCCCTGGCCACATAAAAACCTACCCAAATGCTACAAAATGGAATGGAGGCCTGTAGCCTTTCAGCTGAACCTTGTTTTACAATATTTGTTCATCCAAACTCTCTCACCCCTAAAGACAAAGACTCTAAAGGATAGCCTACTATTAAATCAATATAGTTTCCAATCACATGCTGAATGCGTTTCCTTCTACCCATGAATAAGTGTGGCTCTCACCCTTATTAAGGATGTTTCTTTGGGCATCAGACAAAGTGGGTGTAGGGAGCTTAGCCCTGATTGGTACATCTACAACAGGACTCGTACATGTAAAGCTTAGGGACACTGTGGCATCATGGACTGAAGACGGGAAGAACCAGAGGACCAAGATGTGGGTTGTGAGATAATATCTTCTACATATGGCAGGGATGCTGCACTCATGAAACCTCAATCGTATGGTTGTCGGCGCAAGACCTGAACAATGACGAAAACAACAGACATGCTAATATGGATGAGGGAAAACTCTACGAGGCTCCACCCATAAGTAAAGAGCTATAGGAAATCAATGACTTTGAGAATGGAAAAATCAGTCTTCTCCATCAATGAGTTCCCTGATAGGGTGGGTAAGAGGTCAGCTCTAAATGTCTGTAAATATATGTATATGTATGTGTGTGTGTGTGTGTGTGTGTGTGTGTGTGTGTGTGTGTGTGTATACATATATTTGAGACAAGGGGATAGGGTGAAGGAATTTGAGGGAGAAAAGTGAAGGATGGAAGTGATATAAATACAGTCTACTCATATTTAAAATTCTTAAAAAAGTAAGAAATTGGGATTGGAGAGATAGCCTAGCAGTTAAGAGCACTGTTCTCTTGCAGAGGACTGAGTTATGTTTCCTGGTACTCACATGGTGGCTCACAGCCATCTGTAACTCCAGTTTTAGGAAACCGATCCCCTGCTCTTGTTGCTCTGCTGCTAAGGTCTCAGTGCGACGTTACTCGAAATCCCTGAGCTCAGTGAAAGATGGAGGGCTCCCCTATTCAGTGAGCCTTCCTTTTCTCAACATCAGGGATCCTGGACCCCAATCCCTATATCTGCGGGATGTCCCATAGCCTTAGTGAGATTATAGGTCCATCCCCCTCTCTCAATAACCCATTTAGCTAGCACCTGGGCTTCCTGAAGGCATCTTGTACCTTAGCCTTCAGCCAACGACCTTTACCCACCCTGAATATTCCTACCTCGTTCCTCAAAACTATATAACCCTTGAACCACCCCAAGTAAAGTTGATCTGTCTCCCTGAAGCTGGTCTGGGTATGTCACCATTACCATTTGTATTCACAGGCTGCCTAAAACCCTGTTAATTAGTTCTGCTCCATTCATCCACTTGGGAGAGTGACCAAAAGCCCAGGGAGAAGAGAGACCCACATCTTCTGATCTTCGAGGGCACTAGGCACACATGGAGCATAAACATACATGCAAGCAAAGTGTCCATATACATGAATGACCTAATTTCAAATAAATCCTTGAAACAAAAAATTAAAACCAAATAGTTCTACAAAAAGAAAAGGACACCTCAGTCCTGACCAGTTGTGATATGTAGTCGACCTGTGTGTGTGTAAATGGAATGAGAATATATATATATATATATATATATATATATATATATATATATATATATATATATATATATATATCTCCAATTCAGTCACAAAAAGAGTGAAGTCCAATTATTTGTCAAAAAATAGATGGTGCTGGAGGGAATCATAAACCAGCTCTAGAAAGACAAAGACAAATGTTTTCTCTCGTAAGTAGAAACTGAAATTTTTGATCTGAGCTGAGCATATTGGCCTGTGCCCACTCTCAGCCTTTGGAGGCAGCATGGGGACTTACAGACTAGTCCGAGCCAAAGGGTGAGAGGTTGTATGAAAACGGGGGGTAAGAGGTGTTCCTGGGAAAGTTGGGGAGAGGAGCTAGAAGAGAAGACAGAACCTGGCAAGGAGGCTTCAGCTCTGTGCATTCTGCCCCACTGTGGGTGCGACTTCAGTTCATAGAAAACCATTACATATTCTGTGGGGAACTAGAGGAAAGCCGGGAGACTGCCAACATAAAGAAATGCTAATGATATGCAAATTCCAGTTCCCCTGATTTGATCAGTATTCATTGTATACATCAATATCACACTGTACCCCATCTACAACTATTACATGTTATAAAAGAACAGCAGTGGGCCTTGCAAGAGGGGGGTAGAAACCCTGCCTTGCTGTGGGTCTGAGTTTAGGTTCAGCCCGTGGGTCCCACACAGAATTCCTCTGGAGACAGGAGTCTGTAACATTCTGTTTCCAGAATCCAGGCTCCCTTCACCACCCCTTTCTCCAGTCTACCACTTTTCTTCTTCCACCTCTCTCCACCCTCCACATTAAGATGTCGATTATATTCCTCCACCTTGGTCAGGAGGCTCCCAGCCTGTGAAAAGCGAAATTCAGATAGGAGATTGCCAGCAGGAAGACCACACTGTGTCTCAATTAAGTGCTCCTTAATTTTTTATTTTAGATTTATTTATTTTATGTATATGAGAGTTTTGCTTGAATGCATAAAGAGTTGTGCCATGTATATGCCTTATTACCTCAGAGGTCAGAAGAGGGCATTGGATTCCTTGGAACTGAAGTCAAGGACAACTGTGAACCACCATGTGGATGTTGGTAGTAGAATCCAGATCCTCTGTAAGAGCAGCCTGTCTCTTAGCCTGCATCTCTGAGCCATCTCCCCAGCACCCAAAGAGGTCACATCTTCTCGAACTGAGTTACAGACAGTTGTGAGCAGCCATGTGGGTACTGAGAATTGAACCCAGGTCCTCTGCAAGAGCAACAAGTCTTCTACCTGCGGAGTCACCTCTCCACTTGTAACCTAACCGAGGTTGAGCACTGTGACCTGGGATAGAATTGGCAGTGTCCACTCCGCTGTTCCTGTTCTTTCTCATCACTATGCCTCTTCCAGTCTCTACCAGTCTCTTCCAGTCTCTACCACACATCCCTGGTTGCCACCACAGTCAAACTCAAGATGCTCTCTCTCCTTTGAGTGGTCTCAAGTGTCTTGATAGGGTTCTGTCTTTACCATACCCTTGAGATCGGCTACCACTTCCTCCAGCTTCTCTTCTGACTACTCTCCACAGAAGAATGTTCCTCGTCACTAAGCCTCGATGAGGTGTCCCTTTCCATAGCTCATGTTGTGGTCCTGCCCTTGACCAATTAGATGACTTTTAACATGGTGCTCAGTAACCGATTTGCTCTTTTACATTTCCTGTTGACTGGAAAGGTCATAGGTCAGGGGCAATGCCCAGAGTACAGAGGACATTCAGTGAATACAGTCACTCTGCCAGTGATCACCAGCAGGTTCATGACAGGGTGGCCCTGGGAGTGTGGACATCTCACTTTGCCCATTATATTCCTCCCATCTCTCACTGCTGCGCTTCCATTGGTCCTTGCATATTTGACTGTCTCAGCTGCGCCATGAGCTACTTAAGAGATAAGACTGTCTATCCATGCTTTCCCCACTGGATGCTCAGGTCAGGTCAGAGGCAGCCACAGGCTGCACACATGCCTTCTTCTCTTCTTCTTTCTTTTGTTTTCTTTTCTTTTCTTTCACTTTTCTTTTTTTTTTTTTACTTTTCTGCTGCATTTTCATTTTGACATTCTCAAATCTGTCCTATTTCTTTGGGTTTTGCCAAATTCCTCTCATTTGCCTGCCTTGTGAAAAGTGGTGCTACCCAAATCAGGAAGGATGGGAAAATCGAAAGGTATAGCTGTGCTCCCACGGTAAAGGCAACCTGGCCTGGGGCTGAAGGCCGGTGTCTTCCAGACTCCAACTCTCACCAACCTGTGGTTTGGAATGGCTGTGAAATGCCTGTCTGAAGACGCTTGTGTAAAAGGCCTGGTTCTCACTGACTAGACCAAATTATTGAGAAATGATTGAGCCATACAGGCTCAGACATCATCAGTGGATTCATTCATGGGTGTATCCACATCTTCGTGGTGTTGTAAGAAGGTGGTTGAAATGGGGAGGTAGCTGTCTCCTTGGAGGAATTAGATCAGTGGGGAAGTGGCCTTTGATATGTGTCTTGCCTCAGACTTCTCAACCTCCTTCTTGGCTGCTATAAGGCTTGAAGCTTCCCTACCCTGTTATCCTTCTGTCACATTTCTGTCTTGCAAAGAGCCTGAACACAAGAGGGTCACCCTCAAAAGACTGAACTCTGTCAAAGCATGAGCCAAATAAACTTTTTGTCCCAAGTCCCTTTTCCTCAGAGATTTGGTCACTGCAGTGTAAAACTGACCTACACACACTGTGAAGTCCCATTACTGGATTACAGTCCTGTTCATTTGGACAGCTCCTGTAAATCCTTGCTTTTCTAGTTCTTGCGTGTCCTGCAGCCAAAGTGTGGCAGCTCAGGGTCAGGGCTCTGTCATACAAGCAAGCTGCCTTCCACCTACATCACCACAGAACAGACTTGACAAATGCTACTATGTGTTCCTCTTGGGATTTCCTGACCGTGCAGCCTGCATTCCCTGGCACACAGGCATACAGATATGTTCCTTTCACCCATGACATTTCCCTGTTCTTCGTATTTTACTCCAAGGGGCCTGCCTGAGATCTTCGGCCTCCTCAGATCTGCTACTGTCTGTTAACCCTGGGTGTGCTGAATGTCTTCTGTTCAGTTATCACAACCTCCATTCAAAACAAGCTCCCTATGGACAAATGTGGGCCCCATAATGCCCCTGTCTTCATCAGTGCCTGGCATGGCCTTTGGTACCTGTAGCATTATTGAATGTTACAGGGTGTGAGGCAAGGATACTTCGGTAAGAACCCTAAGTAGGACCAGGAGAGATGGCTCAGAGGTTAAGAGCACTGGGTGCTCTTCTCAGACCCAGGTTCCATTCTCAACCCTTATGTAGCAGCTCACAATTCTCTAAAACTCCAATTCCAGGAGATGTGGCATCCTGTTCTGACTTCTGCAGACACCAGGCACACACACAGTGCATGGACATAGAAGCATGCAAAACACACACACACACAAACACACACAATTTGTCTAAATAATGCTAAGTAGGGAATTTAAAAGAGGGCTCACCGATTATGTGAGGCTCATAAACCTCCTGTAAACTTCAGGTGATCAGATGCCCTGTTCTCGCCTTGGAAGGCATCTGCACTCATACACATAGACACACACTGATACACATAATTCAAATAAAAATAAATCTTAAAAAAAGAATCTTTGGTAGACACTTGGAGGCTTTTGTGTTTCTCCAGAAGGTAGTGATCGACACCCTTGCTCATTGCCGGCCACTCCCCACAGAGGAGGCTGTACAGTACTACAGTTTGCACATGAAATGCCCTCCCACCTGTTGGCGTATGCTTCCGGTGATTGATCCTCAGTCTGTGGTGCTATTTTCAAGGGACTCTGGGGACTTTGGAAAGCAGCTGGAGGGAGTAGGCCATTGGGGGCAGGTCCTCTGGGTGTCATGTGGCTGGTCTGTCCTGCCTTTCTCTCTGCTTCCTGTCTGCCATGGGATGAGTGGGTTTTGTCACGTGTTCTTGCCACCATGATGTCCTACCTCATATTGGCCCCTGAAATAACAGGGTAGGCTGTGACAGTGACACCATGAGACAACATAAATAGTTCAAGTTGTTTGCCAGGGCTTTGCCGGTCACTGAAGCAAGCACAGTTAGAGTGAAAGATGGCGGTACCACATTCCGTAGTCCACAGTCACACAAATCCGTGGCCCCACGTTTCCTGTTAGCTGCGCATGTGTGAAGCAGAGCTGGGGAGATGCGTGTTCTTAGATTAGGAAAGGCTGGTGCGCCTTGAATTCGGGCTTGACCCAAGTGACCTTTGTTCCTCACGGCCCTTCCTCCCCGGCTAAACTGAGCCACCCAGCGGAGGAGTAGGCACAGTGGGTGCCTTTGCCATGTAGACAAGGCTACTGAGATTGGTGTCACTGCCACTGTAAAAATAAGTCACAGGATATGATGGGGACAGAAGGCCAGTCAGATAAGCCATGGGGGTGGTGTGGGGGTAGGGTAGATACAACCCAGGAAAGACTGAGAAAAACTGCAGAAGATAAGGCAGGGCACACAGATTCTACTTGTTTGTATCATCATCATCATCATCATCATCATCATCATCATCATCATCATCATCCATAACCACCACCACCACTATCAACATTTTTTACATAAAATTCCAATAGTGTTTACAAAATTGGTTTTATCACTCCATTTTATAATTTAGAAGCTCCTCCCTACCCTGATAGTAGAATACTTGAACAATAGCTTTTTTGAAATTTAAGCGGTTGCTCTAATAGTGTCATTGCATCCCAACAGCACAGCCAACTGAGCATGAGCTGTAGACTAATACAAAACGAAGTGGCCAGGAGCAGAAGCATGGCCTTCCCTACTGAAAAGTGGTTCTGGAGTCGGGGACGTCTAACAAGTTACCCAGCTGACATAGGACCTGGTCTCACCTGTGTGCCTGGTCACTTATCCCACATTAACAGAGGGTGCCAATTGTATGGCAGAGGTGTTTGTGTTCGAGACAGCCTCTCAGTTTGTACCCAGGCTGACCTTGAACTTGTAATTCTCTGGCCACCAGACCTGGCATCAAGTAGAAGCTTCCTAAAGAGGATTTAGGAAATAAAAAGCAACTCTGCCCCCTCCCTTCTATAACAAGAGTGCTCTGTGGTCCTGCAGATTTCGTCTCTAACACCCCCACCCCTCCTCCACCTTCCCTTCACCACGGGCCTTCCTTCTGCAGTGAACTGCTCTGTATTCTAAACGTTTGAATGAACCCGGTGGCCTTGTCTGCTCTGTCTTTAACCAGAAACACAACCGCCTCATTAACCTCTGGGGGGAGGCTGGGCTCTGCCCCCCAAGGGCTGGAGGTCGGGATTTCTGGGCGTGCCTCTGGCCTCTGCTTTGTTGGTCAGCCGGAATTAATGGGAGATCAGTGTGTTGGGGCACTGCTCTCATTTGCAGGGGGAGGAGCGGCATTATTGATTTCTGTGCCACAGTACTCTGGCTCCTTAATGCTGGAACTGCCTCTTCAGTTTGGGCTCATTCCCTGGGAGTTTTCTTCTCTGATGCTCACTCAGTGGGGGGCGGGAGGGTAAAGAAAAGACACAGAGGGGATGGCAGTACCAGCGGCCCCCATCTGGTCAGTGAGAAGTGGGAGCTAGTGCAGCATCCATGGCAGAGACTGTTGTACTTACTTTCTTTACACCTTTCAGTTTCAACACAACACTGGTTGACTGAACTCTCGATGGGATAGCAAAACTAGATGGTAGAGCTATCAGACGTCTTACAAGAAGATCACCATCAGCCAGTTAGATCCTTGGGGTATCTATCCCTCTCTGTAAGAACTTACAGTTACCTTACTTGGTCTTATACAAGGACTTCAAGGCAGCCACAATGAGCCAGCTGGGGCTCAGATAGAACACATTTCACTTAAGAGAGGGAGGCTGGCGAGTGCCACATGGCACACCCATCCTGCACCCTGAGAGGTCTGATGTTCACCGAGCCTCAGCCACTATACTCTTGGATAAATTTGTGGAAATTATGGAGATACTGTGGCTGAGGCTATACCACCACAAAACAGACAGAAACATCCCCAAGAGAGGCTGAGTGTGGTGATGTGTCTCCGTAAATCCAGCTTATGGAAGGCAGAGGCAAGAAGATGTTGAGGCTGAGGCCAGAAGAAGAAGAAGAAGAAGAAGAAGAAGAAGAAGAAGAAGAAGAAGAAGAAGAAGAAGAAGAAGAAGAAGAAGAAGAAGAAGAAGGGAAGGAAGGAAGGAAGGAAGGAAGGAAGGAAGGAAGGAAGGAAGGAAGGAAGGAAGGAAAAGAAATTTTCAAGGAGATAGAATATTCTAGAGTTCTTTCTACCATTATTTGATAGCCTTTAGAAAATACTGAGTATAATAAGAAAGAAAGAAAGAAAGAAAGAAAGAAAAGAAAGAAAGAAAAAAGTAAAGAAAGAATCAGAAAATTCTAGATGACATCATGAAGCCTTTCACACCCTCTAGACTTCTATTCCTGCCCTCCCTCCTAATGGTCAGAAAGAAAGACTTCCATCTTGGGCCCAGTGCCTGACACTATCATTACAGGGAGTCAGTTCACTCATTCCAGACATTTCCAAGGATCTCTGGTCAAAGCACAAAGGGGGTCAGCACCTTCTTGGCCTCAAGTGGCCTTTGACTTACATGCTTGTCTGTTGGAGCTCTTGAGCTACCAGGTGACTTTAAACAGCGGAAATCTATCAAGCACAGATGTGGAGGCTAGGCAGTTCACAACCAAGGTAATGGCCTAGTAGGCTCAGTGCCTAACACGGGTTCAGCTCCTGACCCACAGAAGGCATCTTCTAGTGACATCCTGACTGGTATGTGAAGCTCCTGGTCTCTTGGGTCTCTTTTGAAGCACTTGTAAGAGCCCCACCCTCATGATACAGTGATGTCTCCAGTTAATACCATCACATTGGAGATTTGGGTTCAATACGTGGACTTTAGGGGAACATAGTCTACTATAACTTGTAAATATGGCCTCCTGGGCACTTGCCTGTAACTTTTCATAGAAGATTAAGTGGAAACTCTCATGGGTGTCCTGGACTCTGTGCCTTTCTTAGAATCTGCTCTCCTACATCACAGCACGGTTTGCCTCTGCCTTCTGGGACACTGTGGAGAGCTGGGAGCTCACCATGGTCACCAGGAGCCTTTCGGGAGGTAAGAGACAGGGCTCATGCCCTGTGTTCAGGCTTGGCTCTGACTCCTGGCATGCCATGGACATCCCAATGTCACAGAGGTCTACACTACCACTAGGGTTCCATGATTGTCACTGTCAAGTAACAGATATTAGTGGTTCAGGGGGACAAATGATGCTTTGCGTTTTTTGGATCTTAGGGGCAGGGGAAATGTTAAGAGCATGGTTGGCTAGTTTTAAGTTTTTATTTTTTCTTATTAAAATACTTCTTCGTGTGTGTGTGTGTGTGTGTGTGTGTGTGTGTGTGTGTGTGAGAACTTGCATGTGAAAGTCAGAGGACAACTTATGGGACATGGCTCTCTCCCTTCTACCATGAGGGTTACAATGATTGAACACAGCTATTCTGGCTTGACTACTAAACAAACCCTTCTCCCTACTAACCATCTTCCTGTCCCCTTTACCTATTTCCAACAGGTTCTATAGCAGAAAGATGTTTCCAGTGAACAGCTGCATGCCTACCACCTAGCAGTTCTGTAATGAATTACTATAGATTAATTCACTTTGACAGACGTATCTGAGATAGATCCGACAGTTGGCCAGTAGGAGGCTCTGTGAAGGGAAGCCCATCTGTGCCTTTACTGTCCCAAGTACCTTCAAACAATTCTTAAATAACATCTTCCTACTTTTATTGTAAAAAGGCATGCAGTGTTAAAAATATGTCCATGTGCTAGTACTATGGTTTGGATCTGAGGTGTCACCTCCGGTTCATGTCTGAACACTGTCACGGGCTTGCCATGTTATTCTGAAGGAACGTCGAACCCCTAAGAGATGTGCCAGGGCTGGTAGATGGGGGTCACCTTGGACAGGATTTTGCAGATTGTTTCTAGCCTTTTTTCTGGCCTGTTCTTTTTACTTCCTGGTCTATTACCACGTGAAATGAAGAAGCCTCTACCAAACACTCCTATTATCATAAACTCCCCTTATCGCTCATCTCATGGATAGAGTCACTCTGTCGTGCTGTGCCAGGAGCTGAAATAAACCCTCCCTTAAGTGGTTTCTGTCAGGTAGTTGGTTAGAGAAACAATAAACTAATACAGCCAGGCACAGGGGCATGAGCCTGTGCACAAGAGGCAGAGGCAGGAGAATCATGAGTTTGAGGTTAACAAAGCTACATAACATGGCCCAATGGAGAACTGGAGAATCCACTCAGTCCATAAAGCTCCCTCCATGCAAGCATGAGGAGCTAAGTTCAGATGCCCAGTTATGAACTTAAGGCAGATATGGAGGCACACATGTGTAAGCTCAGTGCTAAGAAAGGGGATGGAGAAAGGCAATCCCGGGAGCTCACTGGCTAAGTAGTCCAATTGTATCTATTATGTCCAGGTTCAATGAGAGACTCAGCTCCCCCCAAAAAAAAAAGTCAGAGGGTGATGTAGAAAGACATCTACCATCAACGACTGTCCTTTGGCAAACACAGGCTTAAATACCTACACAAACACATATATACATAACACACACACACACACACACACACACACACACACACACACACACACAAAATAAAACATGAAAGTTCTTACTCATGAACTTATTCACTGAACCAAACTGCCCTGAAAGATATCTGCTACCCTCTCTCTACTAACTTGACAAACATAGGCAGAGTGAATGGGAGAAAAACCCAACTAGGAACTTCCATCAGAAGGCCCAGGCTTCCTTCCCCAGCACCCAACAGAAAGATGGGGTTGGGTCTTGGAAAGAACTCCTGCTGAGCCAGGCCAGGTTCAAAAGAAGAGGCCACAGAGAACAGGGCGGGTCCAAGTGACTGCCTGAAAGTCAATTTATCCTGCCCATGTTGGATTTCCTCACCCATGCATGCTATGCCTCACCTTACACACCTTACATTGCAGGCTCTCAAAAGGGTAACAGACCTCCCCCGACCCCAAGAAAAAATACAAATAGGAAAAGTCTTGTCTTACAAATTTGGGTCAGTTTTACCTGTGGGATAATGCCTTGTTTCAAGATTAGCTCATGTCAGGAGAGACCCTGTGGCTTGAGAGACTGTCTCTCCTTCACCCCTCTGGTCCTCAAGTTGCTCATGGGCTCAACAGAGTCCATGATTGCAAGGATCGCTCCATCCCAGAGTTTTCAAGATGGAGCTGAGGTGCGGCCAGAGGCTATTGTCAGGAAAGCATAGATATGTGTGCAGGTTTGTGCTGTTTTCATGGGTGCTTACACACATGCCTCTGCACACCTTATTCTGTATGCATGCTTGTGAATGCATTTGTGAGTCTCTGAACGCACACATGAAGAGTATGCACAAGAACCGGAACAAGGGTTAACATGCATGCTTTGTGAGAGTACATATGTGGCTCAGGCATGTAGGTATATGTACAGTGTTTCTGAGTATAGTGTGTGTCCCTTTTTTGACTGTATCCAAAGGCTTTGCCACTCCTTTCCAGAGAACTATCAGTGTGGAGCATGCTGTCCTGGGTGCCATGGTGGTAGCAATAGAGATGACAGCAAAGGACCTCTGTAGGATCCAGTGCTCTGTCTGTGTTCTATGGCCTGTCTGATCCTAAGCCCTGGTTGATTTTTGGAAATCCCAAGTGGGTCCAGTGGAGGGGGAAGGCAGATGGGAGCGAGCAGAACTGAGAATAGATGCAGGTGAGAGCTGACCCGGAAAGTGGGCTTTCCTGGCCTCTGGCCTTTCTCTAGTGAGACCTCCTTGAAAGTAGACTATCCATGACTCCCACAGGAGTCCCAGGGCTGTGGAAGAGACAAGGTCTCTGAGAGCTCTGTGTCTGTGGACCAGGCTTGCCTGCCTTGTGTGCAGAGGACAGGGTCAGGAGCAGGGGACAGCTGTGTTAGATCCAGGCTTCAGGGACAGGACAGCCAGCACTACTCCCCCAGCTCTGCTTTGGGTCTGCTCCTGCTGTAACACAGTATCTAGAGCCACCTGGGCCTGGCAGTTTGTCACCACTAAAAGCCTCCCATCCTGCCTCCCTCTGCACTATTAATCTCAGGAAAACGCATTGTCAAACCTAATGAAAAAGGGGAAGCCACCAAGGAGAAAGTGTCCACACCTCGGGCTGACAGTTGTCAGACAGGCAGGCAGCAGCGTCCTGCTGGGGACAGGGCTGTGTGAGCAGAAACAGTGGGGAGTGCCTGGGGAAATGGTGGGGGCTCCGGGCCTGGAGTGCAGGATGAGCTGGTGCCTTGCAACAGCAGGTGGTCCTGTGTGTGTGGCAGAAAGGAGGACCAAGGACAGTGGTCTGAAGGGGACACTCTCAGGGTCATGGATGGCACTCCCAAAGAGAAATGCCAGTGGCCAGAGCTTCTCTGTGTCCCTGAGACACAGAGAGGGAAACCCAGGCTGCCAGGGGCTGAGTTCCTGGCCTTGCCTTCTCTCCAGGGCCATGGTCTTGGGGAAATACCAAGCTTCCTAGCTTGCTCTTGCCAGAGGCCAAAGCCTGCACCTAGGCTTCACCTGGCCTAGTAGGAGGTTTAGATACTTATAGAACCCTTTCCTTCCTTCCTTCCTTCCTTCCTTCCTTCCTTCCTTCCTTCCTTCCTTCCTTCCTCCCTCCCTCCCTCCCTTCCTTCTTTCCTTCCTTCCTTTCTTTCTTTTTCTTGAGACAGGGTGTCACTATGCAGTCCAGCCTGGCCTCAGACTCAATCCTCCTGCCTCAGCCTCTCAAGTGTGGGGATTACAGGTGTGGATCTCACACCTGGATTCCCGGTTCATTTCAGCTCTGCAGACAGACCTCTGCTCTCTCACTTTGAATGAGGATGATTCTGAACCCGTCTCAGCAGCTAGCCCAGCTCCACCCAGTTCCAGAAGCTCCCACAGCTCGCTGTCCCTTTCTTTCCTGTCTTGTTAGGACTTTCTGCAATGAGTCCTTCCCGAGCTCCCTCAAAGGGCCAATGGTTTTCAGCCTTGGGGACTCCGTACAAGCCAAGTGGGAAGAGATCCGTAAAGCCCCTGAGTTGGCCGAGGATAGAGGTGGCGTCTTAGGGAGCCAAGGTCACTTCTAAGTAGGTGGGATGGAAGCATGAATCAACAATGTGGTAGCTGCACGTTGAAAGTGATTTATGTAAAGTGACTTTATAATATCCTGCCTGCCTGTCTCTGTCCCCAAGCCTTGTCCTGTCCTGCTATGGTTCACAAACGATTGGGAATTAAAAGCTAAAACCTCCTGGGCAGTGGCCTACCCGAGACTTAGGAAAACTGGGTAGAGACATGAGCTAAAATTCAGAGTGGTTCAGGTTGAACAAAAGTCATAGAGATTGTACTCTAGCTTAGGCAATAGCACAATGGGCTGGAGAGGCGACTTGGCAGTTAAGTGCACCTGCTGCTCCTACAGAGGTCCTAGGTTCAAGTCTCAGCACCCTAACTCCAGCCCCAAGGGATCTAGCCCCCTCTTCTGGCCTTCATGGGCCCTGCGTGCATGTAGGATACACATAAAAGAAGCAGGCACACACATATGTATCCATAAAAACAATTTTTTTACAAAAATTAAATAAATAAATAAATAAAAGTAGCGGTATCACTGATTTTGGCTGCCAGCATCATTGAATTGAAGCAACCCCGGGAGACTAGAGAAGACCAATTACAGGGCGTGTCTGTAAAGATGTTTTCAGAGATATTTAGATTATAAGCGTTCAGATCCAATCAGTGTTCTAATCCATTGATGGGTGGGCATTATATTTTGATTACTGGAGAATAGTAAAGTGTGGAATTCAGGGCCAACTGAAGCCACTGGGCTATGCCCCGGACATATGCACCCTTGTCTTCTCTCTCTCCCCTTTCCTTCCTCACTCTCTTTGTCTTTTATGCCTCCCTAGCTGCCTTAATGCAGCCCCTCTCTCCCAAGTCCTTCTTTTGTGGTGCTCTGCCTCCCCGTGCTACAGAAACTAGAATCAGGCAACAGTAGATGAGCCAAAATAAAACATTCCTGCCTTTAAATTGTACGGTAGTTTAAATATACTTGATCCCTGGGGAGTGGCACTATTAGGAGGTGTGGCCTTGTTGGAGTAGGTGTGGCCTTACTGGAGGAAGTGTGTCATGGTGTGGATAGGCTTGGATAGTCTCCTCCTGGCTGTCTGGATCAGGATGTAGAACTCTCAGCTCTTTCTCCAGCACTATGTCTGCCAGGACACTGCCATGCTTCCCACCATGCAGATAATGGACTGAACCTCTGAAACCGCAAGCCAGCCTCAATTAAATGCTGTTGTTTGTAAGAGTTGCCTTCGTCATGATGTCTCTTGACAACAAAGGAACCCTAACCCATCATCTGTTCCAGTGGCAAAGGCTAACACAGCCATACATGTAATCTCTGAGATGACGCGGACACCCTCCTTATCCTCCAAGAGAGGGGCAGACACTGGTGTGTTTTCCCCACCCGGGGTCTCTCTGAGGATGCTGTTGCCTGGAAGGAATCCTCCTTGAAGGAAAGAAATGAAGCTAAGGGCAAGGTACCATGGAGGCTAGGTTCTACATAATACAGCACCAGTTGGCCAGTGTTCCCATAACATCCATAATATCCCTGCAGTGCTTACCTGTGGATACAAGTGTATTAGCCACCAGAGGAAACCCAAAAGTGTCTTCCCAGCTTTCTGAGTCTACTCTTTCCACAGACACAAGGGTGTTTTCCTTTGCCATGACACTCTCTACACGTATTTCATGAGTGTGAGCTGTAGCGTGCCTCCACGGCAAGGCCCCCATGCTGTGCCCTTATTCCAAGCTCTCTAAACCTGTCAGGTGATATCAGGCTGTGGAAGATGCTGTGACACGGTGAGCCACTTTCTCCTCTCCTTCCTGCAGATACCTAGTGAGGGAGCCCCTGACTGGGAGTTCTGCTCGGTCAGTGACATTCCTCCACAAGATGACATCCCCCAGGAGTACCTACTGATGGCCCTCTGTTCCTCTAAGTGTGCTCCTTACAAGGGACCCTGCATAACAACTGCTTGATGCTGTTCCACACTGGAGGACCAGACTAGATCTGATCCCTGAGTAAGACAGTTACACACAGGCAAGCACTCATGCATATAGAACAAAATTAAACAAACGGGGCTGCTTGTGACAGAGGGTTTTCCTTCAGGAATGCAGCCACTGAGAGGCTCGCCATGCTCCAGCGGATGACCCCACACTCCCTCACACATGCAGCACTAAGTGGGCTTGGTGGCTTTATAAACAGAGCACATGAGGTCAGGCTGGGGTGGGGGCGGTGGAGGGAGGAATTGGGGAGAGAACAGAGAGTGGGTAAGATTAAAATTTGCATGTATTTTTGATTGAGAGCCTGGCCTTCAATGGCTGAGCCATCTCTCCAGCCCAGCTGATAGGAGCAGATGCATAGACCCACCGCCAAACATTACGCAGAGAAAGAGCCCAAATTGGAGATCTCCATAGGGTTCCCCCCTTGGGGCTCAGGGGACCTCATGGAAGAGGAAGAAGTATAGGAGCTAGAGAGGTAGAGGATACTTGGAGAGCACAGCCCACAGACAACAACTCATAGGAGCTCATAGGGGCTCACAGAGATGGGACCAGCAATCATGGAGCCTGCATAGGTCTGTGGTAGGTGCTCTGTGTGTATGTTATGGTTGTTAAATTGGTGTTTTTGTGGGACTCCTAGCAGCAGGGGTAAGGGTATCTCTGACGTAAGGGTATCTCTGACTCTTTTGTCTGCTCTTGGGACCCTTTTTTTTCTACTGAGTGACCGCCCCCAGCCTTGGTGTGAGGATGGAGGAGATGTTGTAAAAACTATAAACAAATGAAGAAATAATAATAAAATAAAAAAATATATGTAATTTTTTTCAAACAATAAAAACAGTTTTAACATAGTCTAAGATTTTGATGACAATGAAAAGGTTGGTGACTTCTTGAGTCATAATTTTTTTAAAAAAGAAAGAAAAATAATTTACTTCCTGAAGCCTCACACACACACACACACCCCACCCCACCCTGTACCCTGTGTTGGTAACTAGACACATTCTCATCCTGTATGTTTGTCTTTACATAGTCAAAAGCACAAAGGTTTAAGTCTTGCTTTTTTACTGTCACATAGTAACAACATTTTCCTTTGAATGGCAGTTTTTATTACTTGTGCAATATTCCATTCGGGGTGTACCATGATGTCAGCCCATGGTGAATTCTTGGTTTGTCTTTGTTGTGTTTACATCTGGAAAATATCATTGGAGAAATTATAGGTCTTGCTCCCTTAGGCTGAGGTTCCTAAAAACCACTAACTGGAGAATGGATTAATCATCTTTTAAACAGTTATTGAAAGTATATATATATATATATATATATATATATATATATATATATATATATATATATATATTCACACATTGCATAAAATGACAGGTTTCCACACATGTATCATAATCTTTATTCCCATTCACCCCATCAGTATCTTTACTTTACCCCCATCTTGTCTTTGTTTTTTTTTCCCCCAAAAGTCTCCCATCCTATTTTCATCTTTATTTTTAAAATCTATATTCAAAAAATGAAAGAAAACATGTAATATTTGTCAGTCTAGCTTATTTTTAAAATTACTCATTGAGAATTTCATGCATGTGCATACTGTGCTTGGGTCAAGCCACTCCCCCTTTTCTTCTCCCCAGCTCCCTCCCTATCCCTCTCTAACACCTTCTCTCTCCCACTTAAAAAAAAAACAAATCTTTTAAAGCTCACTTTAGTGTTACATATATGTGTGTGGGTGACCCACTGGAGCACCATCAGCCTCTCAACGACCTCATCTCTGAAGAAAATTACCCCATTCTTCCTAGCAACAATTAATTGTGGACGCTCTTTGGAAAGGGGATAGAAAGATGGTAACGGTAGGGAAGCTGGCATTCATAGCATGACAGTGCTGCCACAAACAGGAGCTCAAAGAAATCCTGAAGGCACGCACAAGACCGGCACAAGAGCAAGCTAGCCCAGAGACCAGCAGAGACAGGGAGGAGTTCACAAAGTTATTTTACTTAACACCGTGACCTCCACTTCCATCCATTTCTTCACAAATGGCACAGTCTCTTCCTCTAGGGCTGAATAAGGGTATATGTACCACACTTTCTTCATCTGTACTTCCACTGACCTGATGAAGGACGTTTAGCATCATTGTGTCTGGGCTGTCGGGAGGTAATAGACATGGATATCCAGATATCTCTGCATTGACTTATATTCCTTTAGGCATATACCTTGACACACAATTTTAAAGAAATTCAGTATAGATTTTGAAGAGCTTCTATATTGATTTCTGACATGAGCATCTTTTTATCTTGAGTAGGGTCATGCTACTTCTCCTAATTCTACTGAAGAGAAAATATTAAGAAGTTGTTATGAGACTGAGACCTGCTAACCTCTCATTCTAGGGACATTAAGCGACAGCATCATGATGCCCAGGGGACTGGTGAAAGATCCCACTTCTCGTTCAACAGAGCGGTATTTTCCACGCATCTGGGCAGAAGTTTCTGGTGTTCCTGCTGCCCAGATCTTCAAAATTAAATCAAAATCAAGGATACAAACAGGTTGTCTTCGCATCTCCCAACGGCAAGGTGGCCTTCTGAGTATGAGAGACAGAAATGGAGTCAGAAGCCCAGGAGGCTCCAACCTTGGGAGATGTAGGATGTGGGATGTGGTGTGTGGCACGTGTTGGCCTACTTCCTTCCTGATGGCTAGGAGTCAAGGTGCACGTCTTTAAACCCAGTGGGGTAAATGCTTATGATCGTCATGGCTCATTTGTAACATAAGGTGCCCACTACAATCACACTGTTCATGTAAAATTGCCAATCTGTGGCCATAGTCCTTGTTTAGAAAACGAGGCAATCCAAACACTGTAATTACAACATGCACCGGCAGCCGAGGGTTCCCTACATTAATGCAGACTGTGGATACATTCGTCAAATCTAGTTTTTTTTCCCCTCTCTCTCTTTCTCTCTCTCTCTGCCTTCTTCTCTGGGTACTTTTAAGTTCAGGGACAGAGAACATGTCTTCATTAGAAACATTAACATTCACAGGCTGTAGTAAATTTTGACAGTGAAAAGGTCTCCGTAACCTTTAGTTGTGGAGAAATTTACTTCCCAAGAAAATTACATCTGGCACTGTCTTAATTAATGCTAGCTTTCTTTTCTGAAAATTGTGGGCTTGTCAGTAAAAAAGGCAGAAAAACTTGAATTTAAAAGGCTGGACACAAAAGACACTGGCAAATAAAACTCCGTAAGGTTTCATAATATTACACTGTTTTTGTTCCTTCCAGGACGGAGAGGAAAAGATCTCGTTTGATTTTGCCAAATGGGGCAACATACATGTAATGTAGAATTGATCTGCATTTTTCCTCTTTTGTCTCTCAGTGTTACCGTGGAAGGCGTGCCTGGGAAGGTATTCTATTTTAAAAGCAATAGGTCAAATAAAATCTATATGTGTGAGGGGTAGGATGGGAGGATAATGTATGGCTTCGTTTTTTAAGCCTTGCTCTAACTGCTTGTATTAATCGCCCTCTCAGTAAGGATGGGGGCTGTGTTTTCTCACGTGAATTCTGGTGATCACACACACACTCTCTCTCTCTCTCTCTCTCTTTCTCTCTCTCTCTCTCTCTCTCTCTCTCTCTTCCTGGCTTGAAACAGGCTCTAAGGAGGATGGGAGTCCTTGGCTTTCAGCTATCTCTTTTACATGGCTCGGACTTTTATTTTGACACCAAGAAGTTCCTGGTTCCTGTGCGGTTTAGGGGTTCATTTAGATTCATTTTTTTCTTCTCTTTGCTTTGTTATGTGATGGTCAAGTGTCATATTTCTCTAGTTTGAGGAAGGGGCTTCACATACGTGGTCCTGGGTGTCTCCTTCTGGCTGCACATGCTTCATGTCACATGACAGTAAAGGACACTTTTTAAAACCTGGCTCTTTTGCTAGGTATAAATGGGGCTTAAGGAATGGCCAGGTACATGTTCTGAGGGGAGGTCAGGAGTCACCTAGACCCTCTGGAAGCTGACGATAGGGGAGAGAAGGTGGCTTTCCCACAGTTCCATGGCTCAGCGGCAGGCTTCCAGGTTCTCTGCTTTCTACTGCACAATCCTAAGACACTGTGATTTGATTTTGTCCTATGGTTCTGGCAATGAATCCCAGGACCTCTGTATTGCTAGAGAGGTGCTTTATCTGTGAGCCACGCTCCCAGCCCTTCTCCGGTAGATTCTAGGCAAGTGCTCTACCACTGAGCTACCTCCCTCACTCCTCACTGGTAAACTCTAGGCTGGTGCTCTACCACGGAGCCACACTCCCAGCTCTGTACTGATGGATACTAGAGAGCACCCTACCACGGAGATACAGCCTTGTTTTCTCTTTTCCTTGTTTATTTTCGGACAAGGCCTCTCTATGTTGCCAAAGCTGGCTAGGACCTTGCTATCCTCCTGTTCTAGCCTCCTTCAAGCAGCTGGGATTACAGGCCTGTATAGACACTGTGATGTCTATAAAACAAAACAAAACAAAAAAACTAGCACCATCGTTGTTACCAGTTTGGGTCCAGCACCCCCAAAACATTCAGGACTATTGTGGGAGCCTTTGGCGTTTAGTGATGTCTCGCCAGATGGGTGGGAGCACATACATCTTGCTCTCAGTGGGGACTCTCTGGGTGCTCTCAGTCCTTCAGGGTCAGGCAGGAAGGCTCGCATGGGCTCCAGCACACTTGGACGCCTCCCCTTTTAATGGAGTGAGCAGGCTCAGCCTTCACCAAGCCTTTATATTGAGCTGGAATTTAATTACATGGTTTTGTTTCCATTATAAGCTTTTTTTAATGGTTATTTTATATTTATGGTAAGTGCTATTAGTTTTTTTCCCCCATGGTAATGATATAAAGCTTCTTTTAAAAATTAAATCTATTTAAGTAAAAAAGGATGAATATAAATTAAATAAAGAGATTAAGTAAAATAGAATATCGGTGGTTCTTGGGTGTGGCCCAAGATGGTGAGGGTGGTGGACCAGAGCCTCAAGTTCAAGTTGGGTAGAAGTGAGTTGAAGAGACAGAGAGTCTCGGAAGAGAGCAGTTTGGATCCCTAACCCTCCCTGGGTTACAGCTTCTCCTCCTGCCCAGTTTGTAGGATGGTGACCATGATAGGTGATTTACTGCTGCTGATACGTCTTTCCTGATGCTGAACCAGCGCCCCTTCATTTAGTAACATATTGTAGAGCATGTAAGAGGGGCCCTTCCCCCAGCCTGGCCCACTGAGTCTTCCTGTAGTTCTATGACTGCCTAATGTCTAGCAACATGTTGACAAGAAAGTGGCTTTTAAAGTAATACCCGAGCTGGCCAAACACTCTATCCACGTGTCTCTCTGACCAGCCCGGGGCACCTGAGTTGAACTGATTCTAGGCCCTCATAGCTAGTATACTGAATTGTATGTACAACTGACACCTAAAGCTAATGTCCTCACAGTTTTTATGACTTAACTGCCCACCCTGAACCAATAAGCAAGTCCGGGAAAGGCTATCAGAAGTGCTAGGGGAGAATGAGGTGCTCACTAATGCTGGGAGAGAAAAGGGGGGTCCTCCCAGAAAGACAGTAGCTTCCTTTTAGTGAAGAGTATAGGGTAAAGAAGAGGAGGTGTAGAAAGATGGGTGGCCTGTGAGGAGTCTGTGGGGGATGTGCTCATCATTGAGATCAGTGGGGTCCACGCAGAGGCCTGGAAAACCCTCGACTATGGGGAGCACCAGGCGGTCGTAAAGGAAGGTAGGAATGGATGGAGGTTATGGGGTCTGGGCAGTGCAGTGTGGGTTGTGGTTCTGGGAAGACAGAGTCTCTTGGACAGACAGCCTCTAGACTATCTATCTACAAGCCACCTCCTTCTATCCCATCTACCTGCCTGCTTGTAACTGCCTAGAAAATGAAATAATGTCAATTTGAAAAATTAAAGCTAAAACCAAACCAACAACAACAACAACAACAACAACAACAAAATCCAAAAGACCCGAGATGAGCCAATTACTAAGGTAAGACTTGGCTCCTGTGTCCTGGGAATGAATAGGAAGAAGGCCGGGGAACAGGACTTGCCAAATGTTAGTGCAGGTACCCTGTGGCTTGTGCATGCACATGTGTGTGCATGTGTGAGCAGGCACACTGAGTGTGCATATGTGAGCATACATGAGTGTGCGTGGTTGTGTGTGTATGCTTATGTGTGTGTGTGCACTCATGAAAGTGTGTGAGTATATGCATGCGTGTATCTGCGTGCTTGTGTGTGTGCCTGTGTCTGTGTGTTGCCTGCAACTGAAACTCAGGCTAGTCCAGGGCTAGGCAAACTCTGTTTCATTGAGTTGAACCCCCAGCTCCTTCCTGGAGGATTCTAGATGGGTGCTGCACTACGGAACAATGCCCCAGCCCCTCACTGGGGGTTTCTAGGCAAGCACCATGCTGCTCAGCCCCACCCGAAGCCCCCATTTTATTTGTATTTTGGACAAGGTGCAATTAAGGTTGTTCAGACCAGCATTGACTCCTTTGTTTAGCCTTAGACCTCCACAGCCTCTGAATTTGGAGTTGGAGGGAAAGATGATAAGTCTGGGACTTAACGGGGACGTCTTTTTCTTTGTAGCAGTGCCAATCAATGTTACTGTGTTTCAAACCCCCTCTGGACCATCTGTCTAGAGAGGAGCAGAGAAAGCCCTGGAAACAGGGAGAACATACCTGGGGGCCTTGGCTGAGACCCCGAACCTCGAGAGCTCCATCTGTTCTTAGATATTCCTCAAAGGCTGTTGAGTGACATTCACCTCCAAACAGAGAGCTGATTGGATACTCCCAGGAATCAAGGAACCCCAGAAGCTACAGTTAAGAGACCCATTTCACCTGAATGAGAGATATTAAGTTAACTCACATTATATTACCATTTTCAGTTCTTTTGAAAGAGCACTTTGCTATGGGCTGGGATCCTAGGTGGGTACCATCACACCTGATGTGAGCAAAGGCTCTAAGTTTGGGGTTGGTAGAACTGGAGGACTGGAAGTGAGATCTGAAGGCCTGCCTCCCTGACGCGAAGCGGTCTGTGCACCCCCCATGGCTTTCTGTATTCGTGGCGCTCTCAAACGGATTCGGAGGCTGAAACACAATAAAAGAAAACAAAGAGTGTGCGGAGACTTAAAATGAGACAGCGCAGGTCAGGTCGGGGGTGGTGGTGGTAATGCTCCTCTTTCAAGGCGTTGTTCAAGGCTTTCCTCCACCCCCAATGCCTGTTTGTGACACACAGGTCCTCAGAGGAGGCCTACCCACCAGTCTCTTCCCTGGAACCTGGTGGCCTCCTGAAGAAGTCTCTGCTCCCGAGCACATTTGCGAGGCCTTCCCTGTCAGTTCTCTAGCCCCGGCCCATACCCTGGCTCAGTCCAGCTTTCCAAGTGGCCACCTGAGACCCAGACTTCTTTATTCTGCTGCTTCTGCATCTATCCTGACTGACCCTCCTGTCCCCAGCCTCGGAGTGTCCTCACGCTCAGTGCTAGCACATTCTGCCATCGCTACACACCTCACACTTCATTTCTGTCTTGTGCAGAGCTCGAGGGTGGGCTGATTGGGATCAACACATTACCTTGTTCTTTGCCTAACAATTGACAAGAGATGACATGTGTATTTGCCCCAAGATAATGTACAAATATGTTTTACAGGGTTTCCTAATGATAATCACGGTATTTCATTCTTCTTGCCCTCTAATAATGATAACAGTCTGGCGTTATTATTTTTTTAACTGTTCTCAGCAAGTGTGACATTCAGTTCAGAGAATCGAATGTCAGCAAGAAATCCATACGCATTCCCCGAAGCCGGGAGAAGCCCCTTGCGTTTATTTTTAGGTTGCAGGAAGAATGAAGTGAACTCACCTGATTATTTTCATTATTTTCTTTTCTCCCTCTCAGAAAGGTGTTTGGCATCGAGTGCCTTTCTGATGTTTATTCAATCCAATCCTTTTGCAAGATTCCCTCATCCAAGCTGTGTGTGAGGTGTGTGTGTGTGTGTGTGTGTGTGTAGATCTGTGTGTGTGTGTTGGGGGGGTGTTGGAGTGGATGTGTGCAAGCACTGTGAGGGGCTTAACAGAGACTGTGCTGCCCCAGTCTGGGTGTGGGGAATGGAAAGAAAGCTTCCTTTCTACAGTAAGGGTTCATTTCAAAGAGAACTGTGTACCCCGAGTGACAAATGGCTTGGGCCCCTCAGCAAAAGACTCAACTAATTAGCAGGTAAAGAAAACACATTAAGGGTCCTTGCAGACACCAGGCAGAAACACCTGCTTTTTATTTTAGTTTTTCTTTTTCTACAGCTACTCTGCTGTCTGGAGGACATGTGTGACTTTCCAATGTCGTTGTTCATTCTTGCTCTCCATTGTTTGGGAGCCTTAGCTTCAGGGATTAATACCCAGAAACAATTGTGTGTGTGTGTGTGTGTGTGTGTGTGTGTGTGCATATGTGTATGAATGTATGTATTACAAACACATGTATTTAGAACACAAATAACATGCACTTACAATATGCTATATATATTAGATATAGAATACTGTTTATATACAAATTGTATACACGAACAATATAACCACCATATATTTAGAGTACATATACTATATATACAAATAGTATACATGAACAATATAACACATACATATATGTATATGTTGTTGTGTGCATATATGTATGGATGTAGATTGATTTTTAATAAACTGTCCACTTTAGGCAAACATAAAAGCATACATGTTTAAGAGCAAGGGGTCTGGAGAGATGCCTCAGTGGTTAACAGTACAGGCGGCTCTTCCAGAAGATCTGGGCAGCATTTCCAGCACACACATGGCACCTCACAACCATTTGTAACCCCAGTTCCAGGGAATCTGATGCCCTCTTCTGGTCTGTGTGAGCACTGCATGTACTGGAGTAGACAAACATGGAGGCAAAACACACATGCACATAATATGAGGGGAAAATTCGAGGATCTATGAATAAGAAATTAGGTTTAATCAATAGCCAACAGGGTGGGCTGTGGCTCTGTGGTAGAGCACCTGCCTAGCATTGCATACTGGAGAAAGAAAGAAAGAACACACACAGAGAAAGAAGGAAAGAACACACACACACACACACACACACACACACACACACACACACACCAGGAAGAAAGATGAAGCCCATGTGTGATACAACTGCATATGGTAAAGACAGGTTAATGGTTTGCTTATCTGAAATAAGATCTTACTCTGTAGGCTCGGATGGCCTTCGACTCTCTCTCAGTGACTGTCTTGTGTCAGCCTCTTGAATGCCAAGTAGCAGGCCACCAGTCTCAGCTCCAAAAATGTTTAGATACCTTTAAGACATATTTATATCTATGCTATGTGTATCAGTGCTGTGTACCCCCATGTGTAACCGGTGCCCTCTGAAGACAGGTCATAGGACCCCCAGGAATCTCAGTTACAGCAGTGGAGGGCTGCCATGTAGGGACTGGGAGCCAAAGTGGTATGCTCTGCAGGAGTAGGGAGTGTTCATAACCACCAAGCCATCTTTTCTGCTACCCACGTGTCCGAGTTTTAAGATAAGCCAGAGTTCCATAGGCCTGCCATCAGAGGCCTATTGTTTCAATGCTTGCAGGGTGAGGCAGGAGGAAGGTGAGGCTAGTCTAGGCTATATGTAGACCCTTATCTCCAAAGTAAGCAAGACCACTACCACCACCACCAAAACCCCCACCAACCACTCAAATAAGCCAAACTAGAACAAGAAAAACAATACACGAAAATAAAGCTTATGTTGTTCAAATTGACCAACTGGTTTCTTTTTCCTTTCTTTCTTCCTTTCTTTCTTTCTTTCTTTCTTTCTTTCTTTCTTTCTTTCTTTCTTTCTTTCTTTCTTTCTTTCATCTGTTTTGATTTTGTTTGAAGTGTCCAAATTTAAGATAAGTCTTTTCTTTCCACCACCCCTGTGTCCCTCCATGAACGGATTGCTGGGGATTGTCTGCCACGATGCATGGTGGTGCTCCTGGAGGGCCACTGCTGGGCTGGGATAGGTCTGGTTCTGTGAGTGTGCTGGATGAAATCCCAGAGAGAAAAACTCATCTCATGTGTGGACCCTGGAGAGGCAGAGCTGGTGCCAATGCCTGCCCCACTGTGGCAAATCAGGATGACCACACTGAACGAGCAGGCTGCTCCAGCCTGAGGCTTTGGGTGTTTATTGACAATCCCTGTACTCATGATTAATCACGCATTCGAAATGTGCGTGCCTTGGAAATTGACTGCAACGCAGCAGAAGCGAAGTTTTCGGTTATTCTCTTATAATAAATTGAAGCTATATCACTAAGCAGAATTGTCTTCAAGATTCCAATTGCCTTGTTAAAAGTGTTGTTTACACAATAGTTAGCAAAAACGGAAGTAATTGCATACAGAATCCATTCTAAGCAATTCTTAATGCCCCCCCCCCCTTTATTGGCTTTCCATCTTCATTACCCAATATTTTGGTCACTGTCAGCAGAAACCTGACTAGTGAGATGTGGCCAGGACCCCAAGGCTCAGTGACTTCAGGTTTAGGGGAGCACATTTTTTTAAATAGGGAAGATGGTGTGTGGGACCCCTGTGTTCCCAGATGGGAGGCATCTCGTCAGTGACAGGACACGGCTTACAAGGACAGTACCGGAGCGGCTCTGTGTTATATTTCATTTCCTAAAACAATATTTACCTCTGGAGAAATCTCCCATTTATTTCTTTCTTTCTGGGCAAAGCAGCTTTGTACACACACACAGCGCTTCGGCGAGCCGCATCTGTTTTAGATGCTGCAACCGGCAGGATTTTATTTCATAAATATCATCGGCGTCCAGGATTCGGCTTTCAGAATGCAAATTTGTGTTGGAGTGGGTAAACAGGATCCGAGCCGAGAATAGGCGAGAGAGGGCTGCAGGCGGTGGCTTCAGTCTTCTCCAGAGACTCCTGGTTCTCTGTCCCCATAGAGAGTGGGTGCTTGAAGAAAGCTACCTGCGGGAGAAGGCAGAGATGCGGGCAATGCCCACCACCTAGAGGATGCCCTCCTACACACCCAGGCTTCCCAGTGACTCCTGGTAACTCTCCCTGGAAGACAGACCTCATCCGTAACTATCAGGAGAGGCCTAATTATAGAGCTCGGGGATTTTAATGGCACAGGAAAATTTAAATGCGGTGTAAAATATGAATATTCCTAAGCCAGCAGTCAAAATACGAAATGATTGGCTTTCCAAATCAATGAATTATAATTTCCCAGCGCGTTCTCTAAGGTGGAGCCTTTCTGCCTTCCCGGGAAGAGTTTAGCGCAGGCGGCATATTTTAACAAACTACTGCTGGGTGTTGTTCGCTCAGCCTCGCTCTCCCTGATGTGGCTGCCCGGGTACTGAGAACAGATCACAAGAGACAAAAAAGAAGAGACCAAAATTAACCCATCGCAGGGGCCTGCAGTAGTGAGGGAGGCCAGACAACGGCTCCCATGACTGCAGGAGAAATTATAGTCAGCGTTCACCGTGAGGAGAGAGCCAGTGGCTGCAGCCTTTCTTACACACTAGAATCTCTCCTCTCAAAGTCACCCCGCTTTTTAGACCAAAGTCCTCTCCAGCAGGTACCTCAGTGAATCCTAAGGGAGAGGCACCCCCACCTGTCTCAGGACCCCTTGCTCACCACGCTTCTGTTCTGAGGAAGTGTCGCTATATCTTTACCTGTGGAGGAGATCAGGATGTGCCCCAGCTGCCGTCCATGCAACCCTCAAACTGGAGAGTCACACCATAAATCCCATTTTATTTTATGGACAAATAAATGCTGGAGTAAAATATTCCAGGGCCGTCTCTTGAATACTTGCATAGCAGCCGTAGTGTAATAACCACGGTGACATTAATTTACTGCATTGTGCCGTGGGAAGAAAGAAGAGGAGGGAGAGGGGCATTAAAAGAGAAAAATGGCTTTCCTGCGAATTTATTGGGATGGTCCTCCCTCATTTTCAGCCATCATTAGTTGATTAGGGCCTGATGACGGTGCGGACAATTGGGCCGGAATAGTCGGCTGGGAGACGCCCTGGAGGTACCTTGTTAATTGAGATAATGTTCAATTTGTAGTTACTGAACATAACTGCAGACAGTGAATCGTGGGTGCTGCGTTGGAGAGGAGCAGGGGCAGTCGATGGGCAGAGACCACGGGACCGGGAAGGGGTAGCAGTATGTCTGTGATACCTACTGGGATATCACAGTATACAGAGGCTGATCACTTTATATCAGTGCTGAGCAGAATAATGACCACTATCTATTCTGCCAAAAGAGGCTCAAGAAAGTGGCCTACCTATCCCTCACTCACCAACCGCCAGCAAGCAGCTTGCTATCGGGAAAGGCTCCCCGAAAAGCTTAGATATTGGGGATTGAAGTATAAAGGATTATTCTGGAAGTTTCCAGGGTCCATTTCAAAGCACTCTTGAATGAAGAGTTTCCCTGGATTCAGACACCTAGGTTCTTTTGCCACCTTTCATGCTGCACAAGTCGTGTATATGGAACCAGAAGGAAGACTCGTTGGTGCCAGTGGTTATAGTTTACCATCTTAGTCTGTTTTCTGGTGCTATAATAAATTACCTGACACTGGGTAATTCATATAGAAAAACAAATCTCTTTAGTAGAGCATGGTGGCTTTAAGCCCAAGCAGAGGACAGAGGACGTCTATTAATTCCATCGCAGCCAGGGTGACACAGTGAGACCCTGTTTCAAGACCGCCCCCTTAAGACTGCTAAGCCTACAGTTCTTCAGGTCTGAGAATATGAAGTTTGCTCAACTTCGGGGAAGGAGAGACGTGTTTCCTTGTGGGACAGCAGAAAGGTCAAGAAGATGACAGATGTATGCAGGCTTGAGGACAGACAGTCTCCTCTCCTGAGAACAATTGTGTGATTAAGAGACCTACATTTATTCCCTCTGGGAGGCCCTGACCCCCCTCAGAACCCCAAATGCTTCCAGAAGCTTGTACTGCACCCCAACACTTACTCTGGAGACAGCCTTGGTGTAGTTTTGAGGGGATCAAATCATACCCGGACATTGTCACCACTTGTCTCTGTGAGAATCTCATTCTGGGCAGAGCAAGAGCTTCCCTGCCTTATGGTAGAAACCATGTTTCCCAGGCACAAACTCCCTCTGCAGTGTTTCTACCTAGCAAGAACAACCTGGAAAAACATGGCCATCAGTTAAACATTTTCCGAGATCCATGCCCATAGTGTGCCTAGGAAAGTCACTTCATATATATGTTTAGGAGTTTAAGAAAGAGAATGGAGTCTGATTTTTTTTTTCTGAATGACTTAAGAAGGGCCACATACTGTCCTTGGCACTTGGCATCATTCTTTAAATCTCTGGATGCTGTCTATCTCATTTAGATTGCAGCAAACAAACCTCACAACAGTAGCAAGGAGGCTCAGAGGAGTCGGTAGCAGAGAAATGGGCAATATATTCTCTCCTTAGAGATCAGGGGACTGCAGAACCTCCAGAGCCAGGGTTTCCTGGAGTATAAGCCAGCTGTGCCCCTTCTTGGCCTGTATGCTTAGACCTTAGCTTTATAGGCAAGCATGTCATGGGCTCAATATCTGTTAGTAATTTGTAGGCATGACTGCCCAAGGGCATTAGTAGTGCATTTTTTATTCCAAATTCAAGTCCTAAGGAGGAGACCATGAGAGTTCCCTGCTCCTAAATATGCTAAGAGGCGACTCTTCCTCCTTCGCCCTGTGCCTGTCACATCTGGACAAGCAGACAGACACACAGGCCAGAGGAGTTTGACAAATCCACTCATAAGATGCAGTGTGTGAAGTGGCAGTGGCCTTTTATTCCCTGATGTCTTCCCAGACCCTTGAAGGGATTAGCAGTGGATTAGTGTGAGCTGAACTGTTATCACCTTTTTTTTTTTTTTTTTTTTGGTAGGATAACGACTTCATCTAGTTTGGCCCAGAAGGGCTTCCGTCCCTGGGAACTTGGTTCTCTTACATCTACAGGGTTTCAGACAATATCCTCAAATTTAAATAGACCCAGTGAACCCCTCAAGGTAGCAAAATATCCCAGTGGGAAGGAGATTCCCCTCTCTCTTCCTGTTCACTGTGAACAGTAATTTTACAAGTGTGCTCTCTGAGCACTAGAACTCATTCTGCTCTCTTCGATGCTGGCCTCTGCATTCCTCTTTACACATGCGCAGAGTACTTTGAAGTTTTCGGAGTTTTTTGTTTTTTTTTTTCCATCCCCCCCCCAACTCAGATGATTGGCAGGACAGTCTGTGTGAGTTGGGTAGAGAGAGAATTCAACACCCATTATACAGGCAGGGAGACGAAATGCAAGGCTCAAGAAAGCGGAGGAGCTTGCCAACACGCATGTCAAGTTGAAAAGAAGAGCCAAGATCAAACCCAGCTCATCTGGAAAAACCCAGCATTCATTTCACCGCCTGAAGCCGGCTACAACCTGCCCTGTCTGCCCAAGGAGTTCTCCTTAACACACTGAGCCCCAGTACCCGTCACAGAAAACAGATGTTCAGACAGATGTTCAAGGAGGTCTTTGGCTGGAGTCCCCTTCCTAGTTGCAAGACTCCCAGTGCATGGGATACTTTTGGGGGTGGGAGCGGGAAGAATCATCTTTATCGAGGTATAATTCACAGGCAAGTTAAGCAGCCTGATTTTGTTAATTTTAAAAAACACACACAGCTATGAAACTAGCTACACAGTCAAGATTGAGAACATTTTTCTCCCCCGCAAAGATCCTTTGCATGCCCCCCGTTTCACCCTTTAAAAGTACCTGAGCAATTGCTAGCATCTCGGTCACCATCTTTTTGTCAATCTAACTGTTTTATTTGTAAGGAATTTCGGACAAGTAAAATCACAGAGTGGGTGGGTTCTTTTCCACATGCTTTTAAGAGAGATTGCATCAACTTGCTGTGTATTTAGCAAGTTGGTTTTTATTTATTACAGGGTAGTATTCCACTCTGCGTGGACAACCAAATGGTTGCTCTGTTTCCCCATTTTGGATGCCTTTGTAGGTTCCAGCTTGAGGACACTCCGAATAAAGCTACTGTGAGCACTTGAATGCAGTGTGTGTGTGTGTGTGTGTGTGTGTGTGTGTGTGTGTGTAAGTGTGTTTAAATACGCTGGATTTGTCTTAGAAAAGCATTCTAAGCTTGATCTCTGAGCCACAGAGGCCACTGGCACTACATGAGCTCTAGTTGCTCCGTGTCTCTGCCGATACTTAGTATTGTCATTCTTCCCGGCTTCACATTCTATAGCTGTATTAAATTGGGGGTGATAGTGAAGCTATTTAAAAGCTAATGGTGTTGGATCTGTATTCATGTTCTTGACCTCTAAATGTCTTTCGTTTGGTGGATCTTTAGTCTATTTGAGTTGCTTGTTTTCTAATATTTAAGCTGTACAAATTCTTTATATATTTACATATACATACCTTCTTCATACACATACATTGTATATCTGCTTGTGTGTGTGTGTGTGTGTGTGTGTGTGTGGTGTATATGTATTTATTATTTTTAGTATTAGGATGGATACACAGTCTTTCTGATGCTGGGCAAGTGATCTACGACTGAGCCACGCCCCCAGCCCCTCACTGGGGGATTCTTCTACCACTGAGCCACGCCCCCAGCTCATCACCAGTAGCTCTCTATGGCTAGGCTACACCTTCAGTCCTATTCTTCAAATGAAGTTCCTAAACATTTTTACTCGTTTTACCTTCTCTATTTTTTAAAAACTATTTTTTTTGACAAGTAAAAGTTTGAAATTTCTTTAAGTCCATTGCTTTCAGTCTTTCCTACTAAGGTTTGTTATATTTTATGTGATAAAGAGTTGTAGGATTTTCTTCTGTTTAGTTCTATGTATAGCATGATATCAGAGAGGACATCTGTATTGTTCATATATATGTGTGGTTGTTTTATCATGGTTTAGCATACAAGTTTCTTTCTCCCTTGACCATCTTGGAAGCCTTGTTGTCCATCCAACAAAGGAACGCAACTCCATCCTGAGCTCTCCATTTTGCTAAGTTCACCTGTTTTCTTCCATGTATCACCAGTACCAAAGTACCTCACTGCTTAGCTTTACAGCCATTTTTAAAAAAAGGAGCTCAAGTCTCTCTCCTTTGGCGTTATCGTCCATCTTGTTTCTATACATGTGCATTTCCATATTACATTTAGACTCAGTTTATCAAAACTCTTAAGGGATATTGCCCAAGCTGTTAACTCTATAGATTAATTTGAGACAAAGTAAATACTAATATTAATTGTGTTCCATCCTTCTATACAGCATAGCTCAGTGTCACTTTCCTACCTTAGCTCAGTAGTAAGTTTCACTTCCTCTCTGAGTATTTTATTATTCATTTATCTCTAAATACTATTTTGGTTGCACTATTACACAAAAGATATATAAGATATATACATATATGTAAATATATTCTTATATATATATACTTATGTATATATCCTTATACATGTATATATTAATCATTCATATATATTATATATGTATATGTGTATATGATGTATATGTAATACATATATGTGTGTGTGTGTGTGTGTGTCTGTATGTGCATGTGCATGTGTATATATGTGTATATGTGTATGTTTGAGACAGGATCTTATACAGCCCGGGCTGGGTTGAAACTTGCTGTGCAGCTGAGGAGAACTTGAACTTCTGAGCCCCCTGGCTCCAGCTGCTGAGTGCTGGCTTCACAGGTGTACACCACCATATCTGCCATTATTCGAAGTAAAGATCAGAACTTGTGACTCCTAGGAAAGCACTCTTCAAACTGGGACTAATCTCCAGCCCACAGAAATTGGATATATTACAACACACTAGTTTGTTTTGAAGATAAAGTCTCACTGTGTAGCCCAGGCTGGTCTAGAACTCACTATGTAGTCCATGTTGACCTTGAACTCGAGATCATTCTGCCTCAAATTCCTCTGAGTTGGGATTAAAGTAGATGCTGCCATGCCTAACTGTTATTTAGAAGGGTTTGGTACTATTTTAAATCTTTCTGTGTTTGATATATATTTTATTATTAAAAATTATTGCAGTATTTTATTTTAACTATATCACTAAATTCATTTATTAATCTTGATTTGATATGTTATTTGAACTTTCTTCATAGATTGTCATATCATCTATGCATCATTTATTTATACATGCATGTGTGAGTATATGCAGATGTGCTTATGTATGTATATTTTGCTTTACTGTACTGAAGGGGACACCTATTACAAATTTTAATGGAGCTAGTCATCAGACACTTTTGCCTCTTTCCCATTCTGTAACTAGATACAACATGAAGAGTTGTTTCTTTATAGGCATTGTTAATCTGGTCCAGGATGTCCCCTTTCACAGATACATCTCTTCCCTCCATTTGTGAGGGGGCTGCCTCCAGCACCATGCATGTTAGTGTATAATGTGCAGGAGGGAAATGAGGCATAGATTAACCTAGCAACCCCCCTGGATTAGCAGGCAGTTCACCACAGAGCATCAGTTGTTTATCCCGAGACCACCTGCCGACTGGGAACTTGCCATTCCTACCTAGCATCACTAGAGAGTGTCACAGCATGTCCCTAGCCTGGGAAAGGATTAAAATTCAAAATTCAAAGTACAGTTTCTACTGAATCCATGTCACTTTCACACCATCCCGAAGTCAAGAATTTATAAGTTGAAACATAGTAAGTCAGGCACCATCTGTATTCCGCCTTTGCTGAGAGTTTCTTGTCTTGAATTGGTGCTGAATTTTGTCCAATGCTTTTTCTGTGTCTATTAAGATGATTGCAATTAGTTCTGCTATAACAGGGTGCATATTCCTGAAAAGCACGATGCTATTTTAAATCTCGCAAGGAAAAACCTCAGTGCTTATAGAAAAGTTGGGGTGAGAGCATAACAGACAAAAACTGTATTGGTGACACACACACACACACACACACACACACACACACAGAGAGAGAGAGAGAGAGAGAGAGAGAGAGAGAGAGGCAGAGGCAGATACAGAAAGAGAGAGAGAGGTGGGTAATAAAATGGCAGACGGGGTTTGTTTGTGTACATTCCTATAAGGTTAGGAAAGGCAAGATGACTACAGAATATACACTCCATGTATTTATCCTGGGAAGCATTGAGTTTGTTTGTGGAAGCCCCTACTGGGAAGGCTGCAGTTCATGGAGTCATGGGAAGAGTGAGGTAGAGGAAGGTGAGAAGTACGTGACACAGTCAGCATGTGCTAAGCTGAAATTGCTGGGGTTGTGTTTGACACAACTGTGTATATTCAGTTTGCCCAGATCGAATTGTCCCTTCACTGGCCATTCATGTTGAGACAAATGCACATTTCAAAATCCCTGTTATAGCACCACTGGTGTGCACTGGCTCTTTACTTCAGCTCTCCAATGAAGGGGAATTTCATTAATTAATTTTTGGCTGTCATTAGTCTTTTGCTCCTTGAGTAAGCCCTCCAAGTATCATGTATGGTCATATATGTGTTTCAATGGACTAGATGTGTAAAAATTATGGTCAGAAGTTTTGTTATTATTGAGGAATAGGGCCCCAGACTAGTCTTTGCCCCTCCTCTTCCCCCAGCCTTCTAAGTTCTAGGATTACAGGAGTTCACCACCGTCCCTGGCTTTGTTAAAGATTTTTATATCCATGAGGTACATTCAAGCACAATTCCCCTTTAGAGTGGCATGGTTTTCTACCTTTGATATCAGGTCAATGCTAACCAAATAAATAGGAATGATTTTTCTCATCTTGTATTTCCTGGAGTTTTTGTGTGCAGTTGATGTTGTTTATGCCGTAAGAAAATGTTGGAAATCTTCTCAATCAGCTAGCTTGGTTTCTGTCAGAATGTTTTGAATTATGAATTCAGTTTCTTCAATAAAGGGCTGTCTCTTGTCCTCCTCCTCACCTTCTTCCTTCTCCTCCTTCTCTGTTGAAGATGGAACCCAAGATCACATCTCCTAGTCGAAACCTCGACCATGGAACTAACCCCAATCCCATCGGTTTCTTCTTCTTTTCTTCTTGAATTTAATTTAGTGAGACAAGTTATTTAAGTGATTTGTCAAATTCATAGACCCTTAAAAAATTCTCTACAAAAAAATTATGTATCCTATCCTTGTCATTCAAGCAATTGGTCAAATTCATGTAGACACTTAAAAATTCCTCTACAAGAATTATGTATATTAATTGTCTTTTTCATGTATGTCCGTCGGATGTGTAGTAATGCCTCCTCTTGAACGCTCAGTATTGGACATCTGTGCATCCCTTTTCATTATTAGCTAGTCTGTCTGCAGCCTTCTCAGTGAGAAGCACGTAAAGAATCACATTTTGTTTTCAAGTGTCTTTAGATGCTTCTCTCATTTATGTTTTATTAATGTCTGAGTCTTAGTATTGCTTTTAATTCTGCATTTCATTTATTCATTTTAATTCCTTCCAGTAAAAGGTGAAATAATTTATTTCAGTGTTTTCCTTTCTAATACAAGCAGTTTGTATTATAAGTGTTCAGTAACCACTGCTTTGGTTGTAACTCACGCATTTTGATGGTCTCTTTTTATTCAGTTAGTATTTTCATGACCTTTTTTTTTTTTATTCATTCCTCTGGTTTTTGCTTCTGTTTTTTGTTTTTTTATTTTTGTCCTAGAGGTATTTATGGGTGTATTGTTTAAATTTCAAATATTTGTGGATTTTCTTAATGATATATTTCTATTTCTGTCTAGGTTTGTTTCATGGCAGATAGAGGATATACTTCTTATGATTTTAATTACCTTATATTTTTATTTTTTACAATTTTCATATTTCAAAGCCTCTTTTATGATCTCCCATGGTCCCTTGATGAAGAACATAGACACACAAAAATATTTTTCTACCATTTTGGTTTTCACAAGCCACTAAATGCTATTGAATTCTGGCTGATAAATGTATATCAAAAAATATTTAACTGGACATCAGAAGAAACAAAGCCTGGTATTAGCAAGAAGAAAAAGATGGACTGAAGGCTTAGCTCTGTGGTGGAGTGTTTCATGGCACTCTTGGTATCCTTGCTTTGTCCCTCAGCAGAGCAAGAGGAAAGAGGGGGAGGAGGGAAAAGAGAAGAAGGCATAGAGCTCTTTATCTAAGAAACTGAATTAATCATTTTAAAGCTCTGATTAAGAAAAACTAGCCAACTGAACGAAGAATTCTGCCAGCCACTTAAACCACCAGCGTGACCTTTCAGCTGTCAACGTGACATCCTGTGACGTTTCAGCTGCTAACGTGACATCTTGTGACATGTTAGATGTTAATGTGACATCTTGTGACGTTTCCTCTGCTAATGGGACATCACGAATGTGAACCTGAGAGGAGACGGAGACAAATTTCCTCTGTGAGCCAGAGCATATCTGTTTGACACACTGCTGCAGTTGAATATTAGACGCTTCTATGTCTTTATTGACATTTTTGATCTTCTTATTTTCAATTACTAATGGTTTTTAAATGATGTTTAAATCTTCATTAATGGCTGCTCCTTTTTCCCCCCATCTTCCCATTCTCTTTTGGGTTCTTTTCGTCCTTGTTTTGATGTTCCTTCAAACCATCTTGCTATTGCTACTATTTGCTATACTGGAGACAGAGCCTGGGATCTGGTGTGTGATAACCATGTGGCCTACACCCTCAGCCCCTTGCTATTTAGTGCCCATGTGCCTGGATATACCATGTCTTCTTGGCAAATGTATTGCTACACCTTCACATATACCTCTTTTCGACTGGCAAAGTTCTTTAATTTTAAGTGTACTTATCCGGTACTAACATGGCTGCTCCAGCTTCCCCTTGGGTAGTACTCATGTGGTGACTTATTTTCCATGCTTTCATTTTTACCAAGAATTATTTAGTAACAATGTCAGATTTAACAGACGAGCTGAAAGATAGTAGGAAGATTTCCTACACGCCTTTAGTCCTCTCTCTCCAACACTGAAGCTTCACTTAATGACTTTGCATTTGTCAAATGAGTGAACATGGCTATGTTACTTACTAAACATCCAACCTTATTTTCCACGGGCTTTCCTTTAATCCCCCTTTCTGTCATGGGGTTCCAATATCAGAGCTGTTGTGTCTCCTTGGTTCCTCTGCTCCGTGATGATATCTCAATGTTTCCGTCTTGCTTGTTGCCATTGCAGTACACTCTTGAAGAGTACTGGTCAGGTGTGTGTGTGTGTGTGTGTGTGTGTGTGTGTGTGTGTGTGCATACTGCCCAGACCTCTGCTGTGTTCATGGCTGTATTTATTCTTCCAAGTAGACAATCAGACAGAAAAGCCTGCTTTTCTAAAGCTGGCAGGGCTGGGGATGTAGCTAAGTGGTAGAGTGCATACTTAGAGTCGATTGTTGTGGATGTGGAGGGTGATTCAGTGGTATGTGTTGGACCATACTAAGAGCTTAGAGCTCAGCCATGAGGGGCATGGCTCAGTGGTAGAGCAAGAGCCTGGAATCACCCAGTGAGAGGTTGAGGGTGTGGCTCAGTGGTCAAGTGCTCTCCAAGCAGTAAAAGGTCCTTGATCTAGCAACAAAATGAAGGTCACAAATATCAGTTGGAGTCCATTTTCCTCCACACAGCATCATCTTTACAGGACAACTCAGTGGAAAGAAAGAATTGTCTTTTTAAACAGTGATGCTCTAGGGCCCATGTTGTGCACTGGGACCTAAGGCACATGGACGTGGCAGAAAGGCATCCTGCCCTGGTAGGGTTGAGAGTCCACAGCAGTGGATATAGGCTAATTAGCTGAAGTCAGAAGGATGTAGGCCATCCCTAGACCTTGCCATCTGAGCAGGACCAGGATTGACTCACGCTGGGAAGCTTGCCTCACCCCAGCTGTCTCGTGCCCATCAAACCATAACTGTTAGCAAAGTACAGCATAGCATCCCTGGCCCAGATTGTTCCTCTGGAAGATGCAGAATCATGTGACATAATCTGTGTGCAGTCAGATAGCAATCAAGGGAGGCTGTGCCAGGGACTGTGCTTACTGGGCATCATGATCACCATCCTCTTTGCAGTAGCTGCTGTCCTTGCCGTCATTATGTCTAGTAACCCCTGCTCTGTACTAGGTTGGGGTGAAATCAGAAAAATGGGACTTGAGTGTGGGTGACTTCGGGATGGAGCCCCACCCTCTTACCTTTTGTCAATCTTGATTCTTGTCTCTCTCACAGTGCTGGCCTTGTCTCTGGGTCATATCCACCACTTCTGGGTGGCATTTCATTCATTCATTCATTCATTCATTCATTCATTCATCACATTAGTTATATTTTCTCACTACCATCACACATACAAATACATTGCTAAAAAGAAAACTACCCTAAACCGGAAAGCCCATCATTTGACAGAAAGGTGTGATAGCAAAAGTACTGTGTTGTGGTACAGCTGTACCTATGAGGAGGATGCAGCATCCTCTCTGTGGGTCTCCTATAGGGAGCTGACTCTCTTTTAACAGAGACTGCCCCAGGACTAGGTGGAGGAGGTAAAAACTCATTGTCTCCTCATGGAAACCTGATGTCACCTACACCTTTTGCCTCTGCCTGTGTCTTGGGTTTGTCTTTCATGCCCTTCACCTGCAGATTGCTTTAACCAGGTCCCAACCTGGTTCTCCCGTGTCCCTGCTTCCTGCACCTGAGCAGCTGAAAGATGAAGATAGTGTTGGATTGTAGGAGGGCTGCCTCTGCATAAATGCTGGAGTGCTATGCAGCCACAAAGGCATCTCCTGCAGGAGGACCTAATTGAAGACTGCCTGAGAGACTGAGGACTGCTGATGCAGATAATGCCAGCCAATCGGGAATGGCTGTTTAGAAGAGGTGATTTCTTGGGACCATTGGGGCACGGGTAGAAGATCTTAAAGGAGCTGGCAGCAGCTTTGCTGCACGGTTTCTCACCTACTCTTGGAGTCTCTGTCATTGATCCTGTGCCACCTCACCTCCAAACCCCAGGGCTCAGGCAGCAAGTAGTCCAGGGCACAGGTAGTATTGGTTATATAGAAAGCAGCTGTATTTTTAAAGGAGTTAGCACCATTAAAGAGAACTTAGGGCCTAGAGAGAGGATTCAGTGGCCAAGATCACTAGCTGCTCTTGTAGAAGACTTGGTTTGATTCCCAGAACTCACATGGCAGCTCAGACCCATCTGCAACTCCAGTTCTGGGGTGGGGAGGGTGTCCAACACATACACAGACATACACAGACACACACAGACACACACACACATAAATAGGTCAAATAAATACCCAGCTCTGGACTGGAGCAATAGGAATAGGTGGTCTCAGGGCAAGATACCACCCACTGAAGTCTCCAAATTTTGAAAATGCAAATTCATTTGAAAGGAAAGAGCGTGAGGTGAGAATACAACAGTAGGATCACTCTTCTCAGAACAAACTGGAGAGAAGTGTTTTCTCTGAGTTGGATGTCAAGGCATACAGAGGCCACACAGCTAAGGACCAGGTTACATCTCCCACTGGCAGCAGGACACAACTGTCCTGCTGTGGATTGCTGTCTGTATTTTCTGCTCCCTCAAGAGGGGTGCGGTCCCAAGAAGGAGTAGATCACATACTCAGGTGATGTCAGATGAAATCTTAGTCAAACAAAGGCTAGAGCCTGTGATGGGGCAGTGGGAGGAAAAGGTGGAGCTGAAAGTTTTAGAGAAGGGAAAGAAGGAGGAAGAAGAGGAAGATGGGAAGACAGGACAGGGGACAGAGGATGGAGGATAGAGGGAGAAGATGATGGAGAAAGAAGAGGTTGGAGATGGAACAGACCCACATGGCCTGAAGGAGCCTCAAGTAGCTAGGGATTTCATAGCTGGGCAATAGAGCAGTGTAGTGGTATATTTGCCCAATCTGGACGTGCAACTTGTATTTATAATAATTGAGTTGTGTGTTCTTTGCACGGACGTTTTGGGGCTGGAGATTTACCATTATGAATCTGGTTGGTAAGATATAAGTCTCTAGTGTTTTCATTCCATGGGACTGAGTGAGCTGTAGCTGGCATTCTGAAGGCCAGCTACAGGGGGTGGATGGCCTATTTGAGCAGTAACTATAGACATTTCAGGTTAAACTGGTTTGGTTAGTTTAGCAAGCTAGCCTCGGGAACCAGGGCAAGGGGGCAGCATAGAGCTAGCTAGCCATGAGGTAGGTGAGATCTCAGATGCTGGCTCATTGCCAGATTTATGGTGGGTTTTACTTAAAAGTACAAGCTACACTGTACTATCTATGGTACTGGTCTCACAGACTTGAAAGCTACAAGACTGAAGGGGTTATAGAGACCCCTGTTCAAGTTCCAGAGAGCCTCTAAGGCCATGTATGACTCCTTGTGAGGAGACCCTGTAGCAGCCACTACTGTGGCCAAATACCTGATGTGATTGCGTTAGATGGAGAAAGGTTTATTCTCGTCTTTAATATATGAGACTTTTAGGATATTCTCTGGCTCCCATTCCTCCCTCCCTTCCCCATCTCTCTTCTTTGGTTTTCCTCCACTTCTCTCTCCCTGCTTCTCCATCTCCTCTTTCTCTCTTGTCCTCTCTCCCTCTCCCTTCCCTTCTTCCCTACCCAATCTACCAGGAAGCATGAAAAGCTCTACTCAACAGATTTCCAGTGCAGAACACCCTAACATTAATAACAGGAGCTCTCTGTTATTCATTCTATCCAGGAGTGTGGTAGGTCTCTAGAGTCTATCGTCAGAGATTTTATACCATTGCCCAATAAATATGGTGGACAGAAAGCTCTCCTCCCCTTGTTCCACATCCAAAATTTGTAACTTGGGAGTCCTACTTTTGATACTGAACCCAATGTCTAACTTATACCGGGGTGCACAAAACTCCTATTGCTGCTCAGGGGGCCAGTGCCCCTTCTGGAGGGTTCCTTGGTCTGCAAGCTTGTGCATTCCTCTTGGCTCTGGCCGTGCTCTTCCCCGTTGAGTCAGAGGATTTGGCAGACTGTGTGGTTCATGTGCACTCATTAGCCAGGTGGGAGCCATCAATAACTAGTACCTCATACCGGCCTTTAGTTTGGGCTCAGCTGCGTTCTTTCTGTTATACTGACACAAGTAAAGATTAGTTTATGGTTTGCATCCTCAAATTGTCCCTCAAAGACTACTGTATTGGTTTTTGTGGACAGATGATCTAGGGAAAGTGATTGACTCATGGCAGCTTTGATGTTGTAGATGGGTGTTAATTCCCTATGGAGGGAAATATGACTGCATTGCAGGCAGGTGGTAGGCTGTAGGAGGTGGGTCTGGCTGGAAGAAGAAGGTCACAGTCTTTGAAGGTGAGCCTTTGAAGGGTAGGTAGCACTTATCTTGAGACTCACCTTCCCTGAATCTCAGGCTTCCCAGCTACCATACGGTGGGCAGCTTTGTTCCATTAACACAATGCAATCCCATAAACACAGAGCCAAGTGACCCTGACTAAGCCCTGTGCAATCCTGAGCCAAAGAAAATCTTTCCCTCTTTGACTTTCCACAGCAATCAAAAATAAGTAAATAAGTAAATAAGTAAATAAGTAAATAAGTAAATAAATAAATAAATACAGTTTCCCATTTTAAATACAGGATTTGGTACTACTCTGGAATACAATCAGGAGGCTGGGCCACACAGAGATTATAATATTATGGGATTATAATATTATATTATATCCACATTCCTTCCCTTCCCCAAAGCCCTCCCGTATGCTACTCTCTGCTTTCTTTCAATTTCATGACTTCTTTTTTTCTGTAACTGTTGCTACACACACATACACACACACACACACACACACACACACACACACACACACACACACACACTTCTAAATACACAAAGTTAACCCACTCAGTCTGTGTACCATTACGTGTATGCATGTTTTCAAAGCTGTCCATTTGGTATTGGATAATCAGTTGGTGTGCTGGTCCCTGGAGAAGACAGTTTTCTGTGTTGGGGCTTCCTGGGGTTTCTTCCAACTAAAGGAGATGTCTACTGCTGTTCTGGGTCTACTGCAACTAGAGCCGAGCCTTACTTTCTCTGGGATCCTGGTCCCTGATTCCTCCTGCTCCCAGTGTCTTCTTTGCCTAACAGGCCTATGATTTATCTGATTTATAAAAAAGAATGTGTCAACAGCTTTTCCTCCTGAAACACCCTGTCAAAGGCTACTCCTCTGCTGTAAAGCAGCTTTGAGGCATGGTCAAGAGTTCTACATATGCATGCTTCTTTGGAGGTTTGTGTTTTACCTTTTCAGAGTTATGTTTTGCATTTAAGGACATATGGTTGTGCTATGGTTCTGATCATTGTGAGGTTCAGAGAGGTTGGTTCAGGTGGGACCATTGAAGAGATGAGGTTCTGACATCACGCATAGGCTACCCTCATAAATGGAGTCACCAAGACCTAGGCTCATGGGAAAGCCAGCTTGACTGTGGTCCCCACAGGACTCTCTAAGCATTCTCCAGAGGGTCTGCACTAGCAAGAAGAATGTCACCAGACACACCCATCGGATCATGGACTTCACAGCCTCTGGTGTTTGTTATAGCACCAAGAAAAGTACTAAGGCATATGTGCTTAAAATGGAATGTGTAATATGTAAAAATGTGTCCCTACTGAGAGACAGGCCAGGCTGCTCATGATTTGGGTGTGTCACCCCAGGGGAAGTACAAGGTGTTCTCAGCATTATTGTTCAACATATCTTGAGTGCCTTTTCTGAATCTTCCAAATTATTAATCATTGGCCCTTTTAATGATCATATATAAAAAGTCCTATGTTGAATTATTCTTAATCTGGGGTGTGCGAGTAGCCCCAGTGCTCAGAGCCACAGGTAACTTTTGGCTTGCCCACAGGGCTTGTGTGGAGAAAGGGGTCATGCCCTATACCCATATGCAGCCTGGCTGACCTGTCCATCTCAGGAGCTATTCATCCAGCCCCACCCTCAGAAACTTTCACGGGTTACGGCTTATGAAGGGTTCCGGAGAGTTCAGACGCAAATCAATAGCATGCATTACAAGATAGTGTGAGCTAACAAAGGTGCCGGTGGGTCATGCATCTTAAAACAGCTTCTTGGGGACTTTAATTGTCGGGATGTTCAGGAGAAGACGATGACCTTAGGGGGCATTTTCTAGTATAGAACAGTCTATATATTAAAGGCAGCAAATGATTCATAACTGGTTAGCGGCTGGGCCTATAGGTCCCTGTTTCCCATGTGGATTTTTTTTCTGCATTGCAAACTCTTACATTAAATTGTGATAAATGAAGAGTGGGGGCTACTCATACAAATCAATGACTCCAGTGTGTGTGTCATTAGCCTGAGAGATGCAGGCAGCGGTCAGTCCCATAAATCATGTGATGATCTGCTGTCTGCAACACGATGCAAGCAAGCAGGCGCATTAGGGAGGTTAAGGAATGAAATTAATCTGTGCATTTCCCTCCCCCGCTTCTTCCTTCCCCATCACCTGGTCACACGGAAAGAATTAAAATCACATGATCTGAACCGAACCAGTTTCAGAAGAGTAAATTGGTCAAGTTCAACTTCACCTTTCAACTTCTAGTTAATTATGTATTAGGGAATTAATTTATGGGACCAGAGAATAGGCGGAACCTACCATCCAGGTGCCAAGATTATGAATTGTTCAGGCTGTGCCACAGGCTACCTGAGCAGAGCCTGGGGTGGGTGGGTGGGTGGGTGGGTGAGGGCCAGGGGACTGTCATCCTATATATTTGATCCTTTCCTGACCCAAGATTAACAGACACACCCAAGAGGAATACCGCTGCCTCCTTGGGTCATAGAAGAATTCTCAGTCTGTGATACATAGGGATTACAGAGGTGAGTGTACTGCTTGGTTGCTGGAATGTTCTAGAAGGATGTGTTAGAAGAGACCTTTACATAGAACATGTAGTCAGACTCTGCTGTACATCTTGGATGTCCTTGGAAGACCCATGGTTCTTGGTTCTGAAATCTCACCTTGTAAGATTGTTCCACTCAGGCTGCCGGCATGACTACAGCACACTGAGTCTTAGTTCAGCTTCACATACCTAGCCTTCGGACACTCCAAATCAAAGACAGTTATGCCTACTAACTCCTTAAGTGTCAACAGCTTAATGTGCAGGCCTCTCGCCACTGGAGTCTTCTTTTCCGTAGGTCACTCAGTCACTGAGTCTCTCCTCTGGTGTGGTCTCAGCCAGCTGAGAACAGCTGTAGGCAAAACAGTCCCGGGTGGTGTTATTCCATAAGAACTCTGGGAAAAGAGGCCACTCCTTTCTCACTGTTCCTTTCTGGAGACAGATGGGCACAGGGCCATGCAGGAGATGGGGTCTCATCTAGGCTCGCATCCTGGCTGGTCACATAGAAATAGTTTTCAATGGAGTCTGGACGTTGGCATTGCCTGTTTTGGTCCACACAAGGGGAATTCTTGGGAGTATTACCCAGTTGAGAATGAAAACATGGATTGCTGGATGGGTTTTACATTGACCCTGAGTTTATAAAACCTTCTGGTGGCATTCACTCTTGGTGTACGTGTAGCACATTGCTGTTTGCTGCATGCTTTCTTCCGATTAGGCAGCATCATTTAACCTTCTCCATGGCCCAGGATCTGGGTTCAACAAGTCTCATTTGATTCGAAAGGAAATGGAGGCTCAGAGAGTTAAAAGACTTGGCTGGGATCAAATGGCTGAGGAATAGATGTGTGGTCATGCAAACCAGATGGGGCCACTTCAGGGGTCCTTGGGTTGTGTTTATGTTGTACCCATGAGGAAGTCTCCAGGACTAGTAGACTTAATGCACAATTTGAAGCTCAACAGAGCCCGAGATCTGTGAACTGTTTTCAAAAGTTACGCAAATCATTTGAATCAATTAAATGGTGGTGGTGGTGGTGGTGGTGGTGGTGGTAGTAGAATAGTAGTAGTAATGCAGACCTCTCATTAAAATAGGGGATTTTAGGCTTCTATTGAAATCGAAGCCTGGATCCTGGGTTGACATTTGCTGTGATAGTGTTGGGCTTTGGATCAGAGGGCACCAGCCTTACTCAGGCCAGTGCCCACACCCCAGCGCCTCTCACTCTTCAATGTCAGCAAGGTAATCACACGTCTCTGACCCTACCCTAGCCAGTCTTAGCCCTCCTCTCCCTGCAGCATCCATGTCACCCCAGTTATGCCCTAAACTGTCTTCTTCTGACCTAGCCCTGTCTGCCCTTCTCACCCAAGGGCTTGGGAATATTGTCTGCTGCCCCACTTTTGCTCAGACCAACCGACCAGAGCTTGCCATCCCTGAAACAACTGAACTCAACCTTCAGGTCTCCGTTATGAAATTCAGGACTTGGCCTTCTGTGTGGCCAACTCTATGTCCAGATACATTCTCTCTAGTCCCAGGGGGACATCCCAGTCACAGGGGTATCTGAGGCATTCCACAATTTTGTTATTTGGAGGACACACACACACACACACACACACACACACAGGGGTTGGAGGTACCCAAATATCTAAGCCTTGAACATTCATTAAAAATAGATAAATAACACTTGACAGAGACATTTTATTGAGAAGGACCCTGCACTCCTATTTGGGGAAGCTGGTTCACTTAAGCCTCTGTTTCCATTGGCCCCTCATTGTCCAAACAAATTGAAGCTGAAGAGCTCTGGGAAAGCGCTCCACCACAGCCACTTCACATTTCCTTCTCTACCCCTTCCAGGTCCCTTCCACACCATCTTCCCAAAGGTGACGCCCACTGCTGTTGGTCTTCCAGATCCATGGTAATGCCAACGTTCACTTTCTGTGGTTGCACACGCGTGTTTAAATCTATAAATCTTCTTTGCCTTTTCCCACCCTTCTGCATTTTGGAGATCTGTCCACACCCAAATTGACAGGAAGGACTTCTGTGAGAGATAGGCCACTCGATTTTCCTACTTTCCCTTTGACGGGCATTCACACTGCTTCTGGTTTTCATCCTGTCAGTCAGCCTTCTCTGAATGTGTCATGGGACACAGTTGGAGTGACACCTTCCAGGGATCAAAACGACCACATGTCAAGCTCCCCACCATGTACCCCCACCTAGCTGGACCTTTTTCAGTTTTCCCTGCGATGTTCTACCGTATCTCTCTGTCAGTTCTCACAGAGCTGATGTGGGCTGGGCGAAAGCCCCCCTCCATTCCGGCTGACTGTGTCCCCATGTGGAAGCCCCAGGGAGCCCCAGCCCACAGCCGACTCATCTCAAGCCCATTAAACCTCTCACTCTGTATTTCCTAATTCCTTTAAGAAATCCCAAACCTGTCTCCTTGGATAGAAATAAAATAAATGTAATATCTATTGCTATCGCTTAAACACAAATTATAGTATTTTTTATTAAATACTCTGTTGTCAAATGCTTGACATTCTTCATAATAGATTTTTTAAAAAGGCAACTAAAACTAGTTATTTTCTGTTACCTTAGAGGCTTGCAGCGTACTTTGTATTGTATTTACTTGTTATGTTCTGCTTGTCCAATTTCATTACAAACCTACGAATTATTTTTCCTATTAAATTAAAAGACGATCTACCCTCCTACTGCTACCCTTGAGCTTTTAGGAAAGGTCAAGGTCTTGAGACAGGGATGCTGGGAAAAGCCAGCTGGTTGTTGATGTTACAAGCCCTCCATCAGGCAGTAACCATGCTGGGCACGGGCCAGGACAGCCCCTCCTTGAGATGGAGTTGAGAAACAGCCCAGTGACAGGATACAGAGAAGAAAGGCTTTTTGGTGTGTTCACCCATCGTAGCTCCTCCCTCAGCTAGGCTGTGTGCTTCCACAGCCCCAGAGAGCAGCAGTGAGGTCTGTTGGACCCGTTTTACAGATAGGAAGTACATCCTGAGAAAAGGGACTTTGGGGCTGTGGTCTGCATCAAGAGCTCCAAAGACAGGTTTCAGTTGACCCTGACAGTAGCTCTGTGAGCTCAGGGCATTGCTGGCTTTATTCTACCTCTCCTACGCTGGAGCTGAACTCCAGGCCTCGTCCATGCTTAGCCCTTAAGCTCTATCGTGAGACCTCTTTTGACTTTTTCCTCTGAGACTTTACCTCACTCTGTAGCCCAGTCAGGCCTCACACTTGTGGTCCGTCAGCAAACTCCTACGAGCCCAGAATTTGCAGGCCTGGCTATGTGACCTCCCTTCTATCATTTTTTAAAATTAAATTGTAGTTCATGGTGGATAAAGAACTTGTATTTGGTGGTCTCTGGAGTATGGGTTGGAGCTGGATCTGTATGATAGAGTCTGATCCTGAAGATGGAAAGGAAGAGGCTCTAAAAGCATGACGGTCTCAGTCTTCTTTGAGAACTGGGTGCATATATACTCACCTTCATGCCACTGAGCCACGCCCCCAGCCCCTCACTGGGGAATTCTAGGCAGGGGCTCTACCACTGAGCCACGCCCCCAGCCCCTCACTGGGGAATTCTAGGCAGGGGCTCTACCACTGAGCCACGCCCCCAGCCCCTCACTGGGGAATTCTAGGCAGGGGCTCTACCACTGAGCCATGCCCCCAGCCCCTCACTGGGGAATTCTAGGCAGGGGTTCTACCACTGAGCCACGCCCCCAGCCCCTCACTGGGGGATTCTAGGCAGGGGCTCTACTACTGAGTCACATCCTCAAACTATATATATAAAAAAGGAACAAATGTTGCTAAATTTCCAGGCTAATCTTGAGCTTATTCTGTGGCCTAACAGTACTTGAACATTAGAGCTTCCTACTGAAACCTTCAAAGTACCTAGAGTGAAGATCATGTGACAGACACCAGGGCCACCAGCCTGCTCACTTTGTACTTTTACCCAGCCCAAACTGAATAAAATCTGACAAAATGCTGTGTCTCCCACACCCACTTCTTCCAAAACTATTTCCTGTATCTGAGACAGTCTCCAGACAAAATTTGCTATGGGTATGGGTAGAATTTGAGAGTGAAAATTCTTCCAGAGCTAAAGCCAAGTGCTGGGTTTTTCCGAGCCCTTGAACTTTGGAAGGTAACCTCCTGTAGACTCTGCTTCCCCTCAGACATACAGGACTGCAGATACTCCCCTGCCTCCAAACATAACTTCTCTTTCAAAGAAGGACCTTGGCTTGCAAGGTCCAAGGGCTGTTCCTTAAGAACCTAGAGCATCCCAGGGCCTGTCAGGAAAGTCACAAAGATCCAGTTCACTCATATGTAGATGGCAGAGTTCTTTGCAGGGACTGCATCTGTCCTTACACCAAGGTAACTCATACATTACATTGTATTGCTCCTCTCCCTACATACACATTTAGCTGTGGGACCAAACTTGACCTATTCTTGCTGTTTCATCTCTCAGAGAACATTCTCAAGAGACCTGCTATCTCGATTCTTTCAGCTCCAGCCACTCCATCATCTGAAAGCTTTGTCCTCCAATAACACCTCTTACAGAGGCTGGCTTCCCCAACATGTACGCTTCCCAGAGAGGCTGATATCACTCCACGGTGCAGGGAAGACAGGCGCTGATAAGGCCTCCTGTACATCACTAAATGATGTGCACAAAGAAATGCCAGGGCTGCCAAACCCTGTGGCCAGAAGTAAGCCTGCAGGCATCTATGGAGGGAACAGATAATGGGAAAATACCGTGATGGTCTTTGGATGGAAGAGAGGAAGCCAGCTAGGCCTGGGAATGCACACCTATATCCCCTTCAACACTGGAGGCAGAGATAGGGTGGAGAGTTCAATGTCAGCCTGAGCTACCATACAAGAATTGAGTTTTCATGCATGCACTCTGCCAGGATCTTAAAACTGCTATCCACACCACTGTGATCTTTGCTTTTTTTTTTTTTTACCCTTGTGGACTAATAGACATATGAATGAGGAAGATTATGAATGGGAAGAGGAGGCCCTGGGGCTGAGGAAATGCCTCAATCAATACGATTCTCATTGACACTCTCACGACCTGCATCTGATCCTTAGAGTCCCAGTGAAAATGCCAAGAATTGTGGTTCACACTTGTAAGCCTATCACATGGAAGGCAGAGGCAGGAAGGTTTCTGGAACCCCCTGGCCAGTTAGAAGCCTGATGGGAGAGTTATGAGCCAGTGAGTGTCCTTATCTCAAAGGAGGTTGGCCTTTCTGAAGATGACACCTGACACTGTCCTCTATTGTCTACATACCTGCTCACATAGGTGTACTAACAACACCCATACAGAGATGCACAGTTAAGTATACCTGAAAACGTACACACACACACACACACACACACACACATACAGAGAGAGAGAGACAGAAAGAGACAGAGAGACAAAGAGACAAAGAGAAAGACAGACAGAGAGACAGAGGCAGAGGCAGAGGCAGAGGCAGAAACACACACACACACACACACACACACACACACACACACACACACAAAAGGAGAACCCTGCTCTTCTATACAGTAGACACTACTGGGCTGCCATACTATATCCAACAGGGTAAAGGCTTCCCAGTGCCTAGACAGGTTGCAAAGAGAGAAGCTCCTGGCTCTGGAAGTGGCCTCTTCTCCCCAAGGACAGCTAGGTAGCACCATGTTCTCCCAGGACACAGAATATCTTGGTGCTGATGGAGGTGCCATGCCAATCGATACATCCATCATAAGTCTGCCAGAGAGCACTTAGCCAGGTGCATGCTCCTATGCTATGCTATTCATACTTGAACCCTCCTCCAACAGCATAGACCCTCCACATCTTGCCGTGCTGACATCTTTCAAGTCAATTGATAATGGGTCAGGATTGAGCCAAGCTTGGCAAGTGAATTACCTTTTAGCCATCCCGTCAACTTTAGGGTTGCAGCCACCAACAAAATCAATGACGAAGGATTCTTGTCTAGGGCAATACCTATGGTGACTCCTAATGAAATAAGCCATCAGGGCCTTTTAATCAGACCACCTGCCTGAAAGGAGGAAGCCGTCCGGAAGGAGGCTTAGACTCCAGGGATCTATTTGCCCCTCACCGGCCAACGCACGCACGAGTGCTTCTTTAATCGTAGCAATGATGTGTTTACCCTAGACACAGTCACTGGGGCAGCAGAAGGCAGCAGTCCTCTAGGACAGAGGGTCGATGTGACCTCAGCAGGGGCTATGCAGGTCCGTGGGCAAGGCTGCATCACCAGGAGCTATGATAAGGGGTCTCTAGGCTAGGGGTCTGCTTAACTCTCAGATGTGCGATAAATCTCTGTTGAAAGAGAGGCTCACCATAAATGAGGATCTGCTGTGTTTCTAAATTCCAGAGTCAGTCCTGCAAAGATGGGAAGGAGTGGGCTGCTTATAAACTCTTGTCGGAGGCTTCTGTTCCCCTCCTCCTCTGCCTATAGCCCTTTGAAAAGAAGAAGTAGATGCTGACCTAAGAAGCCCAGGATATTTGAGAACATCAGAATTGACTGGCAGCTCTCTAATAAGCTGCCTTTTGGTTCCACCCACCATCTCTGAGCTTGATGAAGGTGCTTGCCTCCTCAGGAGACCAGCTCCTGAGAGTGTCCTTCCCTAAGCTTGGGGATAGACCCAAAATCCAGATCCAAGATCTACTCAGCCCCGCTGCTCGCCTAGCCTGGCTCAGCACGCGCCAAGCACAGTGACACTCAGGACTGAGGGTGAGTAACAGAAAGACTCAGGTTTCCGTTTTTAGTGGAGCCTGTGAACCTGACAAGGCACCCCGGCAGCTCATCATCACGGGAAGATCCTGTCTGAAAATCTCACGCGCTAAGGAAGTAGTGCCAAGAAGTGAAGGCAGTGGTCTTAAACCCTGTTTGCCAACCGAGGGTCTATGTCTGTCTAGCTAGAATAGCCTTTCTGTATTTATCTTGCTCTGTCGCCCTTCTGCTTTCGCTCCCCCTCCAGAGTTTGTCTCTCCTTCCATTCTGTCCTCCCTTAATCTCTCTCTCCTACTAGCCATTTTTCTTTCCTTGATCCCTCTCCCCTCCCCTTCCTCTCCCCTTCTTTCCTTATTCTTAACATATACAAGCAATCCTTGGATCCTAACAATCCTTGGGCTGGAGGGAATTGGGAAGGAAAAGGTAGACAGGTGACAGGTGGTAGGAGGAGATGGGGAAGGAGGAAGAGAGAAGGGGGGATGGGGAGAACTTCATGAGAGATAAACTTCCAAACTGACCAGCGTTAAGTCACATGGTCTCTTGAGTCCTACTTTTCTCCGGACTCCCAGGTGAGTGTCTGCTACATGTCACTGTGGAAACCCCGATCGATGTACCTAGAATGGCCCTAGATGAGCCTCCTAGCCTCCAACTCCCTCTAATTCTTTCCATGGCAGACTTCCAGGTCCCTAGAGAAAGTCTGTTCTTGCCCTGCACTAGTGGAACTCATGAAGGAGGCATGCAAGTTAAGTGGAACAAGGTAAGTCACAAGGACAGCAAAAAAAATCTCACATCCTAATCCATCTTTCACTTGGGTTTGTGTGATGGCAGCCTCCATATCTGCACACCGAGACCCTAGTAGTCCTCCACACCCAGATTTCTCCTTGAAGACCGGTACTACATACACATGGCCACATGGCCACATAGTGCAGCAGAGGCTTAGACACCAGGCATGTGCTGTCTGCCGATGCCCGTGTAGGAGGCGGGTGGGATGCTTGCCGCCCTTTGTCTACCTCAGTGATGAATGCTTGTTGACATGACTAAACAAAGGTATTATTAGCAGATTACATCGGAGAGGCTGGACCGCTTGGAAAGAGGGCAACAAGAGCCCTGGGCCCGCTCGACTCCCAATTACTCCACAAAAGCCTAAACCATCGGGTCAGGGATAAAAGCGAATAAATGTTTCTAAATTCTTATCTTAAACACACTTAAGCTTAAAGCTATTTAACTGGGGCTTTAAAAGCATGTGAGCTTCACGGAGCCCAGCTACCTGCCTCATTCTCTTTCTCTTATTTTTGCTTTTATCCTTTTAGTCTTGAAGAAGCCCTAATTAGAAGCTTGAACAGGGCTCTCTCTCTCTCTCTGCCCTTAAATCAGTAATTGGCTTCAGTGCAAAGACTGTCAGGAAATTAACACATCACAACATGACAGCTGTTAATTTTTTCTCCTTATTTGTCATGTGATTCACTGCTGATTTACCAGAGTGCATAACAAATTAGTGGGCTGTAATCAGAGGCCTCTCTCCTGCGAGCTGTACCGTCTCCACCCCCCCAACCCCGTCCTCCTTTCCAACCCCCCTCTTTTTCTCTCTCTCCCACCAAAGTCCATTACTTCACCGCTTCAGAGAGAGATGGCTGTTCCTAGGTGTGTCATTGTCAATAAATCAAAATAAGCAAATGCTAAAAGCGCAAGAAGCTCTTTAAACTTTGATGAAGGCTTTTAGTTACATTTTTAAACTTACACTCATAACTGGAATTTTTTTTTAAATTGTCACTCCCTGGTAGTGATAGACTGTCAGGTTTCCAGTCATTTCCTCATCCCGACATGCCAGGGAAGGTGGAATTTCCAAGTGTCATTTGCACAAGTGCTGGCTGAGATGAGGTGGAGGAGGTGTCAGTGAAGAGAAGGAGGGAGGCAAGCACTGCGGATTCTAACGGGGTCCGATGAAAAGGGTCTTGCTTTTCTGGGCAAGTGATATAGGGGAGAGATGGGCCAGAGAATAGGGAGATGTGTAAGGGGAGAAGTCTGGACATGAGGAAGTCCTGGGTTCTGGGGCATCATCATAGCCAAGGCATCTAACTTGACCCTTTGCTCACTGATGGGTTACATGAAAGAGTGCAAGCCTTTGTTTGAATGTCATCGCAATGACTGCTGGGACCACCAAGGACAGCTGTGGATTCTGGAACTTTACCTCTAGCACAGCCAACTAGAAGCACCATTGGTAGTTCTTAGGCTTGGCATGATGCCCCGCAGGAGGGAGTGAGCACAGGAAGGTGGCAGCAGTAAGGGGGCTTCCAGAGTGGGCTTCAGTGTCACACTCTGGTGACGGAAGCAAATCTCTGCCCGCTGAAGCTGTGCAGAGACCGTGTGGAGAATGGTTTCTTTCTCACACAGAATCTTTCTGGACTGAGAAGTGGCCAATCTCATTTGGGTCGGAGAGAGTGAATGATAGCTTCATGTTGGGGGCACAGTCTCATGGGTTCTGCCAGCATGTTCTCTGAGCTGTTATAGACATGCTGTAACTGAGAGTGAGACTATCAGGAGTAACTCTCACCATCCGTCTAGCCACCTGTCCATCTATCAATTGATCCGCCCACCCTCCATCTACCACCCACCTACCTATCCCATCCAGACAGCCCCTGTCCATATCCACCCACGGGCCTGTCCATCCATCCACCTATTTACTCTTCACCTACCCATCAACCCACTTGTCTATCCACTTGCCCATCCATCTTTGCATGCATGCATCCATGATAAGTCCATCCACTCATCCATCCATTCATTAACCAACCCAACCACATACCTCCATCTACCTATTCATCCACCTGTCTACCCATCCAGCCATTTACTTATTCATCCACCTATCTTGCCATTTGTTCATCCATTTACTCACCCTGATTTACCTACCCATCCACCTATCCACACACTCTCCCACCCATCAATATATGTCACTCCACCCACCCACCATCAATCCATCCACCCACCCACCCACCCATGCCTCCACCCATCTACCCACCCACCCACCTATACATCCTTCAATCTATACATCATTCCATCCATCCATCCATCCATCCATCCATCCTTCCTTCCTTCCTTCCTTCCTTCCTTCCTTCCATCCATCCATCCATCCTTCCATCCATCCATGCATCTCCTTATTCATCCATTAACACATCTATCCATCATCAAGGTGCTTTGTGTGTGGCTTCATAGCATAAGGCCAACACACAAACCAGACCGTGATGAGAAGTAGATTGGTGCTGGAGAAATCCTAGCATTAGAAATAAAGTCACTAGACTCATCTATCCCCACCCTGAGAATTGTCTTTTGAGGGGAATGTGGAGGGAAAGTGTGGAGGTCTTGTTCCCTCAGGCATAACCATCAACAGATAGGTTATTCTGCCAGTGTACTGGCTTTATGGAATCATTCTTCCAATAATTCCAGTGGTTTTCTTGTGCACATTCTAAATGATTGTCATTCCTCATCCCCTGCCCTTTGAAAACTTATACATGTCGATATGTTTGCATACAACATGCTCCATTTTATATAAATCCCATCTAAGAAAGTTTCTTATGTCATTTTTAAATGAACTCAATGACTTTGTTCGATCTTAATTGAAGGAAATATCATCTACTCTTTTTTTTTTTTTTTAGTTTTTCGAGACAGGGTTTCTCTGTGTAGCCCTTGGCTGTCCTGGAACTCACTTTGTAGACCAGGCTGGCCTCGAACTCAGAAATCCGCCTGCCTCTGCCTCCCAAGTGCTGGGATTAAAGGCGTGCGCCACCACGCCCGGCCCTATCATCTACTCTTATGTGAGGTGGAGCTGGTGTCTACATAGAACCTTGGCTTCACAGTAATGTAACACAAGCTTCATCGAAGCAACAGTTGTGGACGTTTCGGTTCCCATAACCAGGCCACCATGGGTCTGGATAAGTGAGTTTTAGGGGCATGGAGCATATGAGTATATGATGCTGGAGATGATGGAGTCTGATTTAAGATGTGGTTCCAACTCTTAGAGAAGATCTAATGGCCCAATGAACCTTAGAGCCTGCCAACTGTCTCTCCAGAGGAAGAAAGAAGTGGGTCCTCTGTACCCTGTATCTTTCTAGACTGACAATTTGAGTTCAGCAGGGAAATGATGAGCGTTTCACGGGGCAGTTATGGCCTCTCAGGCCTCTACCCAGCATGTAGTCTTGGATATTACAGATGTTTATTAAACTAATGGTGAAAGGATATTGGGAGCAAAATTCTTAATCTATGCATCCACCGACCCATTACACTGTCCATCCAGAATCTGATCAAGCAGCCCATCTACATATTATACTTCTATTCACATATCCATTTCCCATCCATCCATCCATCCATCCATCCATCCATCCATCTATCCATCCATCCAACCACTCATCCACCTTTCTACCTAAGTGTAGTATATGAGATAGGGATAGGTATGTGGATGGATAAACTGAGCCTTTATATCTTGAGAGATCAAGCTAAGCTGCCCATGACCCTTATCTCTGCCCCTATCCTAGACCTCAGTCACTCAGTTTCCTGGTTCTCCCCTTCTTCTGTTCTGTGCCTGCTTCCAAAGACCTCTTCATTGGTGTTCCTTACTTCTCCAAATGGCTCTATGGAGATTGTGTCTTAAGATAAACCCACTTAAATAATCTCACCTAGGCAATGTTCTTCTCTTATTGTCACCATGGTCTTGACAACATGCCTCAAAAGCAAGCTTTGTACTAGGGTGGCATGTGGATAACAAGCATATTCTTTGGCTGCTACAGCCTTCTAAAAGCTTGCTTGAATCCCTAAACACTGAGATAAGCACTGCTTGGCTGGGATATTCTCCTTCTCTTATGATCTCTGGCATGTACAACTACCCCAGGCACCTCCTCAGTCACTAGATTCTGTGAAAATTGAGCAAATATTTCACACACACACACACACACACACACACACACACACACACACACACGATCATCACTACATGTGTCTTCAAGCCAAACATGGAATGTCTATTACCCTTCACTGATGTTTCATAGATTACTAACCCAGCTGCTTATCTCAACAACCTGTGATTCACCATCATATCTGTAACTAAGTGGCAACCATCCCCAGTGGACACTACCTCCTCCCACTAAGTCCTTCCACATCTCATTCTTAAACACAGTGGGTGTCTTCTAACTTTTTGAAGATTTCCTCAATGAAACATCTTCTGTTTTACTGAGATATATGAGTTCTAGATGCAACCACTAACTCCCTTTCTAGCAACATATCTGGATTTCCACTCATAATTCCTGGGGTCTTGTTGCTGCTTTTCTCATGTGAACATCTTGCTCTTCACTGAGCTCTTCACTGTTCACTCCATCCCTGAGTAAATGCATTTTCCTCCTTTATAATTTGCCGAAGAACAACAGGAGATCCGTATTGTTTTGCCCGACAGCTCAGTGTCAGCAGAACTTTGTCCCTGCTCAAACAACGCTTTTCTTACTTTTCCTGTCTGACTTCCTCTGAAGAAGAGGAAATTATCTCCAAGGATCACTTTCAATATTTTCTTTCTTTTTTCAACATAATATTTTTTATTAATTACTTGTGAATTTATATCATGTATCCCAATCACACTCACTCCCCAGCCCTCTTAGGGCCACTTCTCAACTATTATGATCTTCTTTACAGAAAAATAAGAAGAAGAAAAGAAGAAGGAGAAGAAGGAGACAGAGAGGAAGAAGAAAGAGAGGAGGAGGAAGAGGTAGAGGAAGAGGGGGAAGAAAAAGAGGAGGAAGAAACAAGGTCAATTTGTGTTGCCCCTTTAAAAAGTTGAGTCTTTCCCCATCTGAACTCCCACCAGAAGCCATCAACTGTGTACAGCTACACCTCAGCACCCTTATTGCAATTTCTAAGAGTTCTCTTTGATGGCTTTCTGTCTAGACTTTTACTTTTGGGAGGGAGGGGTTGTCACAGTAGCCTTCTGTTTCTCTGCTTTTACAACCTCCTAGCTCCAACCTATCTCCATTTATCACAGTGGGAAATGCATCCACTCTGTGTTTGAGATCTTCTCTCCCACTTCCCACCTGTGCTAGGTTTCGCCCACTCCTGCCCCGAGGAGGCTGGGACTAGGCAGTTCATTCTTCTATCCTATACTGTTAACAACCTCTGATGTCTTCGCTCTCTAACTTTCTCTACACTAGTACACCTCTCGGAGAGAAAGCAAGAGCTATAATACTGAGTATCTTCTTGCCTTGATCACCAAGTTTCTGAAGGAGTCATATCCTTCCATTCTAGCCACTTCTTCATCTATTGTCTGTCTGTCCATCTGTCTGTCTGTCTGTCTACCCACCCATTCATCCACCCATACATACATATATCTATATCTATATCATCTATATCATCTGTCTATCTATATCATCTATCATATATATATATATATATATATATATATATATATATATATATATATATATATATCATTGGTCTCTGAGCTTTGCATCATTGGGATTACCCTCTTTCAATCATCAGTAGACTTACAAGCAAAGGACACTGGGCACATTTTAGCTCCCCTGAAAGTTTTTCTTCCTGTAATTCTTCGGGTTAAAATACTCCTCAAAAGTTTGACTTACAAGACAGGATATCTCTCTCTCTCTCTCTCTCTCTCTCTCTCTCTCTCTCTCTCTGTGTGTGTGTGTGTGTGTGTGTGTGTGTGTGTTCACATACGTAGTCTTTGTGTTAAGTCCTGATTAGCCTTTGGGTCTCTATCATAGACCACCTTCTCATGCATAGACTACCTTCTCAAGGGCCTTCTTATTAGATGTGTAATTTGAGGATTTCATTGTTTGCAATTTTTAATCTACTTCAGTCTCTGTAGGCAAGCTTAGTAGCTTCTCCTCTTTTAGATCAGAAGTCGCATATGAATTCTGATCTAAACTCCACAAGCATCTAATCTTGGCTATCTCATGCCTCTCATAAGGTCATTCCTGCCTTAGGTACTTTAAGTTCTTCTTTGCACAATCAATGGCTAAAGGTCATCCTGGGTTCCTTTCTCCTTCATAAAGACATTGTCTAATAAATCACCCTTGGGTATTGATTCCCATATCTGTCTGTTCTTGCCATGGCCACTGGTGTGACCTAGGTCCCTACTGTCATGTTCTGTTACCTGATCAATACCACAGTTTCTGTCTTGCCAGCCTTCAATTTGTCTAACATATCACCACACTACAGCCAGAATCCTCTTCCTCAAAGAAAAATGAAGGGCTGGGCATATAGCTCAGTGGTATGTGCTACATGTTTAAGGCTCTGGCTTTCATCTCTAATACTGACAGAAAATAAAATTCTTATGATTAAACAAAATTGACTTCATGGCTCATATACTTCAATAGCAATGGAATCTCTTCATCTTCGACATGGTATTTTGTTTACTTTTCTGTTGCTGTGAAAAAATATTATGACCAAAGGGAACTTATGAAACAAAAGGATCTATTTTAGCTTGGAGTTCCAGAAGGACAAAGTCCATCATGTCTGGAGAGGCAAGGCATGAAAGTAGGAGCAGGAAGCTGGCCGATGACTTTGTCATCTGCACACTGGGTCCACAAGAGAGGGAATGGGAGGTGAGCCAAGGCTTTAAAGCCCCCCACACACACACTGTTGTACTTTCTGCAGCCATAGAAACTCCCCAAACATCGTCACCAATGGGGAAACGTGTAAAAGCATGAACCTATGGGGGGGGGCATTTCTTATTCAATCCACCACTCATGGATTTCCAGGACATGTATTATGGGGCTTAGTACCCTTCCTAGAGAGGACTATCTTCTGTCCCAGACCACACAGTACACTACAGGAACATAATTGTATTCAATTGTCTGAAAAATAGCTTGTATATCTATTCCTTTGTCCATAGTCTCCCTGCAGACCAAGATGCCTTGGTCTACCTGTCAATCTGAGGTTTAAGCCTCAGTGCTGCAGCCTCCGTACAAGCCTTTCCTGACATCCATTCTCTGACTCTCTGACTCTCAACTTCATGGCTGCACTCAGCTAGACAGACATGGCAGACCACACCATCAACCCTGTCTACACTGGCACACCAGGCCCCATTCTGGAAGACAGCACTTCACATGAGGGCAGAAAGCATCTTGTGGTCCATTGACAGAGCCCTGGTGCTAATACTACACTTGGCCCATGGGAAGTTCCCCTGCAAATGTTACTCAAGTGTCAAGTGCTTTCAGAGTCAGTATCCACAGCAACACAGTCAGGCCATACACTCCATTTTCTTGCTTGAAAATCAATCTATATCTTGGGTTAAGTAGTTTTCAATAAAATGTGATACCTGAATAATTTTCAAATTTTCTTTTTGGGGGCACGGGTTCTGAGGATGGAACTCACCCCCCACCCCCAGTATGCTAAACGAATGCTCTACTACTCTAAACCCTTAACTCTACTCCCTCACTGGTGGATTCTAGGCAAGTAATATGGCACTGTGGCACTTCCCAATCCCTCACTGGCAGATCCCATGCAAGTGCTCTACCACGGAGCCACGTCCTCACTAGCAGATATTAGGCAAGTGTTCTACCATTGAGCTAAATCCTGGCTTCATACTAGGGGATTCTAGACATGTGCTCTACCACTGAGCCACACCCCAACACTGGGGGATTCTAGGCAAGTGTTGTACCATTGAAGCATGTATCCACCTCACTGGGGATTTCTAGAAAAGCACTCTTCCATGGAGCTAAACATTTTTTTGTATTTTTTGTTGCTAAACATTTTTTGTATGTTTGTTGTTTTAATTTTGAGGAAATCACTCAATAGTCCACTCAAAAGAAAGGTCCCCTGTCTTTGCCTCCAGCGTGTTATTCCAGGTCTGTGCTGGTGCATCTGGTTTCAGTTTTTAAAGACAGCTGAGTATATCAATTACCTTCCTCCACAGGAACGTCTAAGAACCTAGAAAGTTTTTTTCTTTTTTTAAAAATTCTCTCAGCATGAAGCTAACTAGCTGGTGATTTCAATCTCCAAGCAGATGTTTGGCCCAGTAATAAGCCCAGCTGGCCTGTGCCCTGGGCTACCAATGCTCACACATCTACGAACATATCCTTGGTATTCTAGACATGACCTCTCACCTAGAATTCCTTTCACTTCAACTGTTCCCAAAGCCCTGGTGTCTAAAAGGGGGAAATATAGACAGGATGTGCCGACTAGGGCAGAATGGGCTGTACGCATGAATGGAGAGGGATCAAGTTTGCGGTTGGGCCACATCAAAAGTCAGGTTGTGGCTAAGGCAAAAATAAACCAAGGTGTGTATAAATCAAACCAGACAAGGATGCTTGCTAGTCAAGAGAACCCAGACCACCCACTTTGTTGAATTCACAGACTCCGTGGGTGACTCACGCTGCTGGAGCTCTAGCCAGCCCTGTTCTCTTCAAGAGCAGATACAGGAAAGAGGTCAAAGAGAAGAGCCTAGAACCCCCACCACGAAGCAGTTCAGTGAGCTCCAGCTAGGCTGCCTCAGTTTTCTCTTTGATAGATCAGACCATTCTCCATGGGCCCATTTACCTAAATGAGATGCGAACAGTGGTTAGAACAGATTCCTGTTTGTGGCAAGGAAACCATTTCAGATGTTGACATGTGGCGAAGGTCCTTTATCTCTTTATCATGAAAAGCAAACTGCAGCTTTTCTGACGCGCTCAAGGAAAGCTAAGGCTGACTTTCCATGTCTGCCTTTTATTCGCAGACACAAAGAGGAGTCCTCCTCAGCCCTGCACCAGCTCCAAAGACTTTCTTCTGTTTACTTGTTAGCCCATCTTCCTGTCTCACCCTACTGGAAGCAGAAGGTACTTGTGTGTTGTTCCATTTAGCTCAGGATCTCCCATCATCTAGAACTGGGCTTGGTGCATGGCCAGTGTGGCTGGTGAATGAATTAGTGAAAGGGCGGGAATGTGCATGAATGAATGCATGAGCAGAAGCCCCACAGAGTTACCAACTGTAAAAATGATAAGGAAAAAGACTGAAGAAGGGGCTGGGAGGTGGTGGCGCCTGCCTTTAATCCCAGCCCTTGAGAGGCAGAGACAGATTGCTGTGAGTTTGAGGCTCCAGGACAGCCAGAGCTGTTACACAGAGAAACCTTGTCTGGAAAAATAAATTAAACAAAAGACAAAATAGGAAGCTTTTGTAGAATAAAGATCATGGTTTCTTTGAGACTCCAGGCTTGGGGCATGAGTGGGGATAGAATATTTGTTTATACACTCTGAGCTGATAAGTTGCTTGGCTCTGGACAAAGTGGGACCACTGAGTCCCAGCACAGCATTTTAGAGTGCCTACCACTTCAAGATGGCCTATCTGAAATTCAAGTGCAAAGTGGAGCAGAGACCTCTCTTCTTGAATGGTCTGAGATTTCATTGTTTGCAACAGTTGGTGGCCCTGAGCGCTCACCTGTTTGCAGGTCCCTGGATTATGGATAGGTGTCACATGAAGGGCTGAGGTATAAACATGGGAAGAACTGACCTTCCCACATGGCACCTGGAGGAGCCCAGATGGCTTTTGATGATTCGGGATGATGGTGATGAAGTCTCAGAAAGTTCATTTCTGCTTCCAGCCCAGGCCGTATGCTTTCTTTCTCTGAAGTCCTTGCTTCTTCCAGTTTCTCCCAGAAGATGCATCTCTGTTTCATGAAGCTGGTCCTCCTCTGGGTCTCTGGACACTTCCCAATGTCTTTGTGCTCACAGCTTCTGCCACAGACTTTGCCTGGAACTCTGTGAGATTCAACAAAAGGATGTCAAGACCCCTTTGAACTGTTTATAGACTACACAGTACCTGGCTCCATGCAAGAAGTTTATAAAACATTTGGTCAAGTGGATGAGGTCCTCTGCACTTTTAGGACCAGGAGTCAAAATGAAACCAGAGACATGAGTCATAGGGGGACTAAGGCATTTCAGAATCAATGGCAGCAAAGGTAGAAGTGAAGGCCAAATGTCCTGTTTCTGAGTCTCAGGACCACAAGACCAGCGAACACAGAGGTCCGGACTTTCCTACCTTCTTAGGTCAGATTTTGAGTTCCATGATGGCAGGAAAGATAGGAGGTTGGGAATGAGGCTTAGGAATTGGGTTTTGGATAAATGTAAAAGGGTCTCCAGGAAGGTGTATGGAAAGATAGTAGCAACAGGAAGGCCAGAGACTCCAGGTAACTGTAGAAAGAGATGCTTAGGAACTAGAAGAGAGATCCAGCAGGAGAGATATCTCTACATGAGCCACAATGACTGCAGCCAGCAGAGATTAACAATGACAGCAAAGGAGAACATGTCCTCTCTGCATAATTTGGGTCATCCAAGGATGACCACGGAGGTAGGAACAGTAGATTGATATTGACAGAACCATATGATTCAGACAACTGCCTACAACTGCCTAGCCCAGGCTGCTGCAATGTGGTAGTGGTGGGTGCCCTCAAACAAGGAACAGGCTGGTAACAGCCTAAATATGGAGCCTGTCCTTTATATGATCTCCAGTGGCTGCTTTCTCAGAGCCACAGGGCCAGGTAACAACTGCTAATCCCTATTACCATATCTATGATCAAACTCCAGGGTTGAGTAAGCAACATCTCACCCTAGGTGAGCGGTGGGCATGGTCATGAGCATCTGTGGTTACTGCTGGCCCCTGGGGCTCTCCATCCACCAGCATGAACCCCATTTTGGGAGTCACACATGCTAGTGAGGATAGGTCAGATGTGCCGATTCTTTTGCGAGTGAAGGATGCCAGAAAAAACCTGTGTTGCTTCCAGATAGATGCCTTGAGAAGATAGTGCTCAGTTTGACGTCGGTCCTTCACGCCAGGGTCCTTGGTATCCCTGAGACACGAGCTCTCCTATTCTGGACTCTTTTCCACTTCTGGGCTTCAGGCTCACCAGTAGACCCTCTCCAGGCCATACTCATCATCATGGCTGATAGATTCACACGGTCTGACTTCTGCCTGCTTTCCAACCTCATCGTCACCTGGTCCTGTCTTGCCCTCTGCCCTGAGAGTCTGTTAAACTAACCCAAAGCTTTGGCGTCTGCTGTGATTTCTTTCTAGAATAATCTTTGGTCGGATCTGCAGACCTGAGTGGATTCCCACACACCCAAACGACACAGTCTTTCAAAGGGCTGGGCTATTCTTTCTGAAAAGCCCTGTCAGTCATCACTATAGTAACCTCTTGTGTTCTTCCCCTCGGGTCTGTATGACACTTTCAGATAGTTTGGATCTTGGATGATGTATGTCTTCTCTCCTAGAACACAAGTCGGGCATGAGATCTGATTCCAGCACCCACCACAGGGTGCTAGGAGTGTAAGAATCCAGGAGACATTCAGTAAGTGAGCAAATAACATGCAAACCAGAAGAGATCGGTGCCTCTTGGACAAGACCCAAAGCAAAAACTAAAAGAAACAGAAGTCATTTTTTTTTCATTCAACTCATTCTCATAACCCAGCAGTGCCACCCCTACCTAGTTCCTGGCAGAGCGACTCAGCTCTGACTTGGAGATGACCATTTCTTTCTGGGTTTAAGCACCAGATTCACTGTGATAAATGGCTTGAGCTCCTTGCTGCGCTTAATGGTAAACACCGATCCAAGTGGAACTGCAGCCAGGTGGCTTGTGGGAGCGCTGGCTTATGGCTGCCAGGGAGACCACAAAACCTGGATTTGCCAACACCATTCCACAGCCATTATTGTCTAATTCCCAGGAAGCATTCACTTCTGCTGAATGGAAAGGGGGCTCCCTACTCTGCCCAGCACTAACGGCCTTAGTCAGCTCCCATCGCAGTAAAAGATATCTGCTCATACACATGGAGGCGCTCATCAGTGCCAGCAAGAGAGCCCAACAGGACTACTACATGGGAGTGATGGCCCACAGCCTTAGCGAATATGCTCGGACTGTGGGGACCAGGGAAGCAGGCCCACTCGGCAGAGCACAGTTGCCTGGTCCCTGATGAGAGGAGGAATGGCTGTCACTGCACTGGGTCTAAGCAGTGTGCCTCTACTCTCAGAAGGGGATGTGGGAGGCTGTGTCTGTGCCTCTAAATAGGTGAGGACAGGGCTCCAGTGATCCCAGATCATGTCGACAGCCCAGGATATCATAATGGAGCCGACTTCACCATCCCAGTGAGCTTTTTGTTTTTCAGCCTGCAGCCTTCCTTTGTTTCTGTTTCCTTCTTCCTCCAGACTTTGACTGAGGAAGTCTTCCGGGTCTTAACAGCCCCCCCTTTTTTCCTGTTTGCTTGTCTCCCCAGTCTTGGGTTTGTAAGAAAGGCTTTGTATTCACCCATTCTTCAAGAAATGTAACTTCCCTTACCTGTCACTCTCTTTGTGTATAGACCAAGCTGGTCATGGCTACTTCCAAAAACTCAGAGCACTAACACACACAAACACACACACACACACTCATGTACACTAACACATAGACTCACAGTATACTAACACACACTCACACACACAAAACCACACATATTTAGACACACTTACTCACCAATCCTCACATCAGTGCACACACACTCACACACAGGCGCACATGGTCACATACCCTCAAACATACTTATGCGCACGCACACACTCACAAGCATGAGCACACACTTTCTCATGCTCACTTGCACATACACAGTCACACATACTAGCACAGTGCAGACACATGTATCATACAGTCACACACTCAGGCACATACATTCACACTCACATGCACATAGCCTCTCTCTCTCACATACACACATGCACACACATATATATATATATACACACAGATGAAGGCATACTCTCTTTTCTAAGTAAAGGGAGAAGCCTTCTATTGAAGGCCTGCCTACCATGAGATATGCCTTTCTTTGTTTAAGGCAGGGGGGTGGTTCTCAACCTTCCTCATGCTGTGGCCCTTTAATACAGTTCCTAATATTGTGGTGACCCCTCAACCATAAAATTATTTTTATTGCTGTTTTATAAGTGTAATTTTGCTACTGTTATTAATCATAATGTAAATATTTGATATGCAGATGATCTTAGGTGACCCCCTGTGAAAAGGTCATTGAATCCTCAAAGGGGTCATAACCTACAGGTTGAGAACCACTGGTTTCAGGACTCTTTCCTCCTCTGAGCCAAAATATATCTTTTATTTTTTATGTTCCCACTCAGTCAACTAAAGAGATGGTGGCCTCCAGTCAGAAATTAAATTAATGTTACAATTAGATATCTGCTCCACTAGTGCATACAGAAGCTGGAGAACATTCTGGACACGAGATCTTCTTGCCATATGCCTGTGTTAATACTTCTGGTACATTCAACGAAAGCTGCATTGCCAACTTTCCCTGGGACTATGTCCCTGTCCCCAGCAGAGGCAACACTAATCTCTGATTTCTCCTCTTCAGGACCATTGGGAACTTTCTCTTCAACCAACAGACCCTATTCATTAAACGTTTTCCTCCACATCTTCAGACTCATCTTTCCCTTCATGCCGCGGCCACTCCCAGGACTCAGGGGCATGTCTGTCCACACTAAAGCTGGAGTACAGCCTCCGGCCAATGCCATGGCCTTTGTACCCCATCTTCACACACACTGCTTGGGGAAGCTCATGCTTTTGGTCTAGAAGTCATAAACTGTGGCCTTAGGATGCACCCAGTAAAGAAACATATTAGGTATACAGGCCTTTAAAATTTTTCCTTATTTATATATGTAAATACAGGAAGGGAAGGCACTGTAGTTGGATAAATGTCTCCCAAAGGCCATGGTCACCAGCCTGAGCCACTGAGAAGTGGCAAAACCCACCAGAAGAAAGTTAGGTTTCTAGGGATACGCCCTTGAAGGAAATATTGGGAACCTCCATCTTTTGCTCTCTATTTTTTGCTTCCTGGCCACCACCAGGTTAGCAGCTCTTCTTCCAAGAGGCTCCTGCTGTGATATGTGACCCAGAGCCAGGGCACCAAACGACCAGAAACAGAACTTGCAACGTAGCAAGCTTTTCTTAACTGAATGTCTCAGGTATTGTGTTACAGTGGGGGAACCCTGACTGACCCAGCAGCCAGTGCCCATGAGGTGTTCTTCCTAAAGGGAGTTGGTGGCCTTCTTCTTCTCCCTAGTGTCTTACACTTTACACCCCCTATTTGTGAACTTTCCCCATCCGTTGTCTTCCGGCATCTGTGATTGCTGCTCCTGGTTGGTTCCATTATCCTTATTTCAAGGGAGCTAACCCATTGATTCTTCACAGAACTGAAAGAAACTATGACCTTGGGTCATAGCGGAGCACCTCAGGTGTTTTTATTGTGAGCCACCAGTGGTTCTTTTCCTTGACTTCTCTTTCTGTGTAATGGGGATAGGATCTTGCATCTGCTATGCATATATATATGCATGCCTTGAACTCCTTGAAGAAAAGGTAACATAAAAATTCAAGGTGTTATTATTAGAGAGGAAGAAATTTTATTCTATGCTAATTAAACTCACACCTTACCACTTACACACAAGGGAAGAGGCAGCCTGACAGCCTGACATGTTACAGAGCAGGAAGGGTTCTGCACAGGAGCACGCGACAGGCTGACTCTGCCACCACCATGCCTGGGCCGTGATGTGTGTGCTGATCTGCCTTTCTCAAGCTCTCTTACCCTCATCCAGCCCGGACTCTGACGTTTGCTGCTTTGCTGCTGATGGAGCTCAGCTGTGCAGAGCATTGTCTAGTCTCCATGAATGTTAAGGAATTGTCAGGCTGGGGTCAGGCAGGTGAAGATTTAGTAAGACTGCCAACCAAGTTTCCCCGCCTGTGGGTTGGCACCACTTAGGAAAGTGCCTGCAAGATGCACACAAGAAAACAGATATTTCTTTTGCGATGGCTTTAGCACTCCTTTGGGGATGCGGACATTAAGTCTTCCTCAGCCACCAGAAGGATGCCGCCTGGGTGGGCTCTGGGACACTTGGTGGAGGGCACAACCTGGCAGAGTGGGCACCAGCTCTATTGATCCAATGACATTATTGCACGATTGCAAGAGACAATTGTAGGAGAAGACACCATTTTTTGATCTTCTTCTTCTTCCAGGTCCAGAGAAAAGACTTTCCAAGGCAGGTAATGGAGCTGTCACAGAGGAGAGCGAAGTGGAAATTCACGGTTCTCCTGTGAGGAGAGACATCTGTGTTATTGCACCCTAAGCCAATAGTTTTTAAAACAAAGTCATAAAACAAGCTACTGTGTATGAAAGAGTTGGAAGTGAGGCACGGCTCCTCTCTACTCTGGAGGGGGGGGCAGAGTTCTGAAAAGAAAGAAAAAAATGTAAGTAGAAGGGTCATGTCTAGCTGCAGGATTCAGACCCAAAGGGAAGGAGGTGCAAGGAAATGGGGCACTGGGTGTGTATGGCAAGAGAAGAGGCCTGAGGGACATGGTCAGTCAAAGACCAGACAGGACAGAGGATAGCCCTTAAGCCTTCTGAAGCAAAAGCCCTACAGAGTAGGGCACTGGAGTTACACACATTCACCTTTACACATATACACATGCATACACACTCTAATCTACCTCTCTACACACACACACAGGCATGCACATACATGCATGCAAATCCACATCTACATCTGCACTCACATGCATGTACATCAGCACACATATATATACACGCACGTATATCACATAAAGGTACAACATACCTTTATATGTATGCATACATATGTACATCTACACAAATGCAAGCAGTCATCATGTAGACATTCACAAAAGCATATCCACACACATTCACACATGTGGTGCATATCAACACATGCATACATATTCATATGAGTGCATGCATCTATACATAATGCACAGATACACATATGCATAGTGAATCTACAAGCATGGTCAGTGTTCACAAGCATGCTCTTACCCCATTTCCAGAAATTCATGGGGGTCCCATGGCACCACTATGCCCACTTTTCAGACAAGGAGCAACAGCATAGATGGACCCTCACTCCAATGTCAACATCACTCTGGTGCCCTTTTAGCCCCACCTTCTTTTCCCTTCTCCATCTCTAAAGCTCACTCCCCACGATGGCAGATGACATGCATACACCACATCCTTCACTGCAACCCATAGAAATCTGAGTGTTCATGGAAGCTGTGTCAAGCATGTACTATAGAAGATGTGCAGTTGGTTGGCTGATGTGGACAGAAGGGGACGTGGGAAGCAGTTCTACTAATGGGCTACCATGCCAATGATCAGTTTCTGTCTTCTCTGCTTATTTCTGAGGGAATAGTTTGAGTCTAGGAATCATGAACAGGAGGCAAAATTAATCCATCTTCCCCTGGACCCCTAAGCTCTACATACTCAGATGTTGGAGCCTGCCCTACCCACAAGTGTATAAAGGGAAAGCCGCCATTTTGCATTTATGTCTCGCCCACAGTACTGTTATCAGAATAACCTTCAAGTACAGCAATCTACAACCTCCTCTGTGGTTAGGATTTAGTATAAGCTGAGCCAACATCCTTTGAAGAACTGGAGCTCCGAAAAGAGACAGAAGGCAGGGAGAGGTACCACGCATGAAAGCCATAATTATAATTCAAAAACCAACATGAGCTGATATTTGAGGCACAGAAATAAGAAGGAAGAGAGGAAACAGCTGGATACAGCTCAGGATGCGATAGGCCAGCAGAGAGTGCCTCACCCATGTGGGTATTGGATCTCTAAGGATGCTGGGATGGGCTGTCCCAAGCTCAAGACAGGATGGATGAGGACAGAGACTCTACACCATCCCACAAGCTTCACCCTGCATACACACAATGAGCACAGTTCTGTTAGGTGTACTCCATGAGCCTTTACCTTGCCTCTGGGACTCTGAACTGCTCTGTTATGTGTGAGCCCAGCTCAGCTCAGTGTTTCCCATCTGTGAACTGGCATGGTAATGCCAATCTTCTTACTTCAATGTGGTTAGAAAGAAGAGAGTGTGGAGAGAAACACACCGTATAATGATCTAACAAATGATGTCACTATTATCCCTATTCAAAGTGGTCTGTGATTTTGAGACGTTTATACTGTCCATTGTCAACTTGACACACCTGGGAGGAGGAAACATGAGTTGAGGAATTGTTTTATTGGACTGGGCTGTGGACTTGTCCATGAGGCAATGCCATACTTGTCAACTGATGTGGAAAAGGCCCATGCCGCTATGGGCAGCAGCACCCCATTCAGATGGGACTGGGCTGTATAGGAAAGGTGTTTGAGCAAGGCAGAGGGAGAAAGCCAGTAAGCAGAAGTCATCCATGGTCTGCTTCAGTTCCTGCCTCAGTGATAGATGATGGATGTTAACCTCTAAGCCTAACAAACCGTTTCTTCCCCATGATGCTTTTGGCTATAAAGTTTATCATAGCAATTAAAAAAAAATAACTAGAACAATCACCAGTGATGTATCCAGTATTCAAGGCAGGGCCCTCTAGAACTGAGTCCCCAGAACCAGAGTGGGCATAGCTCATAGAGACGTGGTTTTTGCTCTGGCCTCATAGACAGCAGTGCAGAAAATACTGTTGTTCCCCACTCAGACGCTCCCTAGCATCCATGCCTGTCTCCAAGATGCAGTGAGTGGGAGGATAGCTTATGGGTACCCTACATCTAGAGCAAACCAGAGCACCTCATTAACTATAGCTGCAGTCTGACTTACAATGCCCCATCCTCTCTTATGGGATAGTGCAGAGCCAGGCAAGGACTTGTCTAAAAGGTCAGAAAGTTTCCCTACACTGTAGTCCTTGATCCTAAGATCCTCTTGGTAGGTCTGAATCTATGAGATGTGCAGACCATGTCCTGCTGGGTTCCCTCCAGCCCTGTTCTCCAACTCTTAGCAGGCTTGCTCCCAGAGCACGCTTTTACACCATGTTCCACAAGTCTCCCCGGGGAGGATCTGCTTCTAGAAGCCCTGATAACAGCAACAAGGGGTAGAAGGCTGGGTGTAAACACTCCTTCTTACCCTTCAGTTGCTCCCCCTGAACACCTGAAATAAAGACGCTTAGGAACACACACCGTGTGCTCCAGCTTTGCAGACAAGTGTCCTTTGGAAAAGAGAGCTCTTGGAGATACAGCAAAACGAAGGGAGGGGCAAAGAACAGAGGAAGGGCTGAACTGGGATGTCGTCATGGCTGAGGCCTCAGCTGATGTTGCTGTGGTGGGCCGTGATCCTGCCTCTGCCCACCCCTCTGTCATTGCGACATGGTAAAAATCTGTTTGGTTATGGAGGTGGCTATCTCATGATGGTGAAGAGCTAGCTCATCATTGAAACTGAAGCTGCTAACAAGGAGATCCCAGAGGGCTTCTTCAACCATCAAGCACATAAAAACATAGCAGGAAGATGGCCATGGACGGATCAGAAAGAGCACTCTTAAATGCACACGCAACCTCCCCCATCCTCCAGCGTGTACTATTCCCAATCTCCGGAACCTTGAGAAATAAACTTCTGTTGTTTGCCAGTTCATCAGCCTAAGGTGTTTGTGTTATAGAAACCTAGACAGATGAAGACCAGGGACAGAACTCAGGAACGGTCCTGCGTTTTTCCATCTGCTCTATCAGGTCACAGGAAGAGGGCTGTTCCCGGAGAAGGACATGAGCTTCAGGAAGTAGCTTTGGTCCATTCCTGAGGGAAATTCGGTCACCCACTCTGAGCAGCCAACCTTTTCAGCAGCTGGGAAATTAGCTCTGGAAGTTACCTGCATGGAGCTTGGACAGCCGTGATGACATCACCTTACCCCTGACAGAGTCCCTCTGTCAGAGTCAAGTGCCCTGGCATAGAGGAATAGGAACATGCTGAACTCTGGCTTGGTGCCCTACACAGGTGGGTGAGCCAATCAGATATGCCCCCCCCCCCCCGTATATAGGCAGGCCCTCAGGGCTAGTACTTTACTACATTGACCAGAAACCTACAGAGGTAGACAGGTAGACCATTTAACGTGCCTGCTCCTCAGGTTCTGAAACCCAGCTGTCTTTATAGTCACTGAAGAGTCTTCCAAGAAGAAAGTCATTCATGTATCCCACCTCCAGGTGATAGGCTTTTTTTTCCTTCTGTTTTTCTCACTTTTTCCATGTACATGTGCTTCTCCCACAGCCCTTAGTACAGGAGGATGCTCTGAACTGTGAGGAAAAAAAAACAAAATGGGATGTTTGCAACGGATATTAGTAACATTTAATTAGCCTTGGATTACTTATTAAGTGACGATTATCCTTATTATGTCTGTCACAGATGAGCAACTACATATTGTCTATGGTTTATGGATCTAAAGTTCCCCACCGAGTGTCACAAATTCCCGTTATGGCCCCAGCTCTGGGATCTGGCTTTGGAGTTTCGGTGAAGCAAATTGGTCCCTCCACACAGCTAGATATCTCCCAGTTGGCTTGGCAGTGGAGTAGGGCAGCGAGGGAGGGCTTCCTTCCTGCTAGTGAGCTCAGGGACGTGCATTCACTCCTAAGGGGCCCTCTGAATGTCAGGAGGAAAGAGCCCTGGAAATGAGGTCCCTCTTGGAAGTTAGGACAGTTAACCTGGGTCCTGTGGTCCTCATATTTGAGAAAGCCCTAGATGTAAGTTTTCAAAGTCTTTGTTTTATTACTGAGAAAGCAGCTGCCAAGAGGAAACAAGGGGGAATGCAGAGGCCATAGCCACATGCTTGAGCTTTCCTCCCAAGCAAGAAGGGACCCTGGGTACAGGAGCCATGCCACAGAAAGGTCCTTGGCATCCAGATCCCCACAGCTCCCTTTCCTTCTTGTGCCTACCTCTCCCATAATGTCCTTTCCTTAGAAACGGTCCATCTCAGGACAGGGGTGCCAGCTAAGGCCTCCAACACAGCATGTCTCCAAAGGTGAAGTTGATACATGGGTAGAAGTGCGTCCTGTTCCTCCTGTCCTGGAGTGACTGAAATCCCATCTTGAGATTTTCTTTGTCTGTCTTGTCAAGACTCCTTAAAATGAATCTTCTCATTAATCTTTGAGGAATTCATACACTCACACAAGGTACATAGATCATAATCATCTCCATGCCTCCTACATTCCTCTTCCCCCTCCCCACACCAACCTTATATTCTCTACTTTTTAAACACACTGAGTACAATTTGTGTATCAGACCCTTTTACACTACACACCAGCATCAACACAGCACTGACTCCACTACGAGTGAACTTTCCAATTGCCTTAATAAGATGTATTTTATGATACCAATGAGGGATGGACACAAGAGGAGGGATGGACCCAAAGTAAGTCTTACCTGGGAGAGCAGCTGACACAAGGGGAGGCATACCGACTCACCACGGAGGAAGAAGAGGGCAAGGAGAGGATCAGGGGTCAGCTGCCTTTGGGGACACTTGCCCAGATGTTACCCTGAAGAAAGCATGGCGTCAGGCAAGTCCCCAAGTCATCTCTACCTTCCGTGCCACTCCAGCTTGGAATTTGTCCCCGGCAGCTACCCACACGAATGTGCAAGTTAAATGCAAACAAAACCGTAAGACAACTCAGTTTAAACAGAAAATATGGAAGCCCACTGAAGTTTAAATCAGCACTTTTGATTCATGCAGGATAAGTCTGCCACAGTATTTAAATGACTGTGTCTGAGTGGCAGGGGGTGGCATCAAGCACGCTGAGCCAGACCTTCCATGTGGTTTTCTTTCACATGTGGGTGCAGTGTGTGCTGTGTGGCTGATGTGCAGAGAGAACATGGCACTTACATGCCAGGCCTCTCCGCTCTCCTCCCACAACAGCTGATACGGTGTGATGGTGCCGAATAGATGAAATCACAAAGTTGAACGCGGGCTCTGACAGCAGGCCACGGCGGTCAGGATGGATACACCCTGACTTACGACATGGTGTGAGTGATTATGCTCCTAGTTAACAGTGAAGACATGAATGATTGATCTAGTGTTCCCTTTGATCACTGACATTAGCCCCCCTTAGGTCCTCAGGACAGAAAAAAAAAAAAACAAAAAAAAAAAAACAAATGTTATGAGGCGGTAGGCACAGACTGTAAACTCTGGCTCCTGGAACTGAATTTGAATTTTGTCTCTGCTATCTAAACTTGAACAAGTGACTTCACCTCTCTGAACTTTAACTCCCTTCTCCATCCTAAAATGAAGGACGAATGGTCAGCTGCCGCATAGGGCTGCTGTGAATGTCATAGGCTTATTAAAATACAGAGTATGTTCATAACAGTTCCTGACTGTGTGAGGGCTGTATGGCATATTCTTCTTGGTTCAACATGGCTTTTTCTAGATCATTCCTAGGCATTTATGAGCAACATAAATACATCAGTGGATTTTGTTGGTTTAAAAATAATCAGAAGAAACAATGGGTCATGAATCATTTCTCAACCAGCTTTTAAGTAATGTGTGTCTTCAGCTCCTCCCCAGCACAGTCCCGTACTAGGGCCCTCTAGATAGCAACTGGTATTATATAGACAAGAAGCAGGCTAGGGAGAAGACCATCTTGGCTCACTGTACTGATCAGTGGGCTCAGTGTGGTGAAGCTGTTCAGCGTATTAAAGAAGTTTCAAGTCCTGATTCTCTCCTCTGCATTCATAAGGTTCTGGTGATAAGATCAATATCACAGCCTCATTTTACCCTTCTGGAGGCACAGATTAATCAGAAGCAAACCTGTGTGTGTGTGTGTGTGTGTGTGTGTGTGTGTGTGTGTGTGTGTGTGTGTGTGTGTGTGTGTGTGTGTGTGTGTGTGTGTGTGTGTGTGTGTGTGTGTGTGTGTGTGTGTGTGTGTGTGTGTGTGTGTGTGTGTGTGTGTGTATGTCTGTGTGTCTGTATGTTTGTGTGTGTGTGTATGTCTGTGTGTCTGTATGTTTGTGTGTGTGTGTGTCTCTGTGTGTCTCTGTGTGTCTGTGTGCGTGTGTGTATCTGTGTGTGCGTATCTATGTGTGTATCTGTGTGCATGTGTGCATCTGCATGTGCACGTGTGTGTGTGTGTGTGTGTGTGTGTGTGTGTGCATCTGTGTTTACACATATGTATGTTGCAGTCACTCTGGAGGTCACCCATGCATCGAGATCTGTTTGTGTGTCTTGGAGCATCCTCTGGAAGCAGAGACACAGCAGTGATCACACCAAGTATCCATATTTATCAGAAAACGTTCCTGATTATCAGCAAATAGCCACCATCTCCGCCATTTAAAGCCCGGTGTCCATGACCTCTTCACCTTCTCCGATGACATGGTAAAATGTGTGGGGACTGGCAGGAATGAAGAGGGCATGGCCAGGCACAGCAGCCACTAATGCAGGTTCCTTCTCCGAGAAGACGAAGCGGGTGCCTCGCTCACTCGCTCGCTGGCTCGCTTGCTCTCATTAGCGGCTCCCGGTTGAAGTCTCTGCGGCAACTCTCAGCTGCAAGGCTTTGTCCTCCCACCCACAGCAACCTCTGTTAGTCAATAATAACAGCTTATTTAAAAATAGCTGCCTCTACTTGTTTGCACTGTTTCATCAGAGCTTCAATTCTGTCCCCAGAAGACTCGGGGAAGGTGTGCGACCTGCTTCCTCCAGAGCTGAACCTGTTTCGAGATCTAGGAAAAGACAGGCGCGTCTTTAGCAAACACTCACAATGTAATTGCCAGGCAGTTACAGTCCACGACAGTAAAATACCGCAGTTGGCCACATGGTAGGTTCATTAGTCAATAAAGCATCGCGTGCATTTTATTGAATTGTAACCCTATTTTGCCCTGATGTGGACCTCGTGCAGCTTCCGCCTCCATATAAATCTGAGTGATTCATTCAGCATTCAGAGTCGATAAAAGGAGAGCTTGGTCCAGCTCCAACGCAACCTGGACCCACTGGCTGTTATCTATGATTATCCACCCTGGCCCCCCTCTTGTCTGTGGGGACATTTTAATAAAAGCTCAAGTCAGAGATAAATCAAGGGGTGAATGGCAGGGTGCATTGCTTTCCCACAAGCCACTGGGACCCTGTGTGCATGAACTGAGCCTGCTGTTAGAATACCCAAGGAGGACCCAGAGATTAGGGTGGAGATGAATTCATCAGCCTTCTGGCTGCTCCACCTGGCTCAGCCAGACGTGGGAACACAATTAAATCCTTCTCTCGTCCTTAATAATCGTCTCCACTTAGGGTGGAAGACAATGAAAAAGATTCCATCATAAAAGCCACTTGTTTCAAAACTCAAACCCAAACTGAGCACTGTCAGGGAAGTTTCTGGTCTCCGAGTCAGCTCTGAACGCTAAAGCAGCAATAACAGCAGAAGGGCCTCCAGTAGCCGTTATCCCACCAGCAGCCGGGAGACTCACTGAGAGCATCACACAAGGGCTCACTGAGAGCATCACACCTCCGAGAGGCTCATTCCTAGGAAATTCACACAGGCTGAGTCACAGGTAACACTACCCCTACAATTAAGGCTCAGGGAACATCGATTAGGAAGGGACAGAAAGTCTGAGTGCCAGGTGATCAGGACATCTGTAGAGAGTGCCTTCTATATGTGACAGGGAAGCTACACCCATGAAACCTTAGCAATATGGCTGCCTGAATAACACCTGCGCAATGATAACACCAGGTGACATCCCAGCATGGATAGAGAAATCTCAAAAAGCCCCACCCTTTGATAAAGAACCATAAGCAATTAATGGCTGCTGAGAGAGGGAGGGTCAGTCTTCTCTAGGGACATGCCCTCTGGCAGATTATCCAATCCCAAGTGGTCAGCCCTAAGTGCATATACATATATAATATGTTTGTATATATGTATATATATGTATATATATATATATGCATATTAGCAATAGTAATTTAAAAAGTCATGAAGCTGAGAAGGAGTGGGGATCATGGAAGGAGTTGGAAGGGTCAGTTGTGGGGTGGAATTGATGCAAATATAGTAGTACTCATATGAACTTCTAAAAATAATAAAAATAATGTTGAATGAAACAAAAGTGGGGACAAGTGAGAAAAAGGAAAAACAAATGTAAGATAGTATGAGAATACAGATGCTGATGAAAGCATCGTTGCTTTCTAGGAAAAAATATGCATCCGTGTGTGTGTGTGTGTGTGTGTGTGTGTGTGTGTGTGTCTGTGTGTGTCTGTGTGTGTGTCTGTGTGTCTGTGTGTGTCTGTGTCTGTGTGTGTGTCTGTGTGTGAACGTGTGTGTATGTACCTGTGTGTATGTGTATATGTGTGTCTGTGTGTGTGCCATGTGTGTGTTTGTACTTGTGTATATGTATGTACCTGTGTGTGTGTGAACATGTATGTGTATGTGTGTCTGTGTGTGGCATGTGTGTGTGCACATGCACGAACATGTGTCTTTGTAGCAACCAGAAGGTTAGTATAGTATCTATTACTCTAGAAACCTCATCATAATTTATTTTAACATGTTCTTTATAGATTATATTCATTGTTGGTATGGATTTGAAACAGACCTTTCTGTGTAGACCAGGCTAATTCCACATTTACAACCCAGTTCACTCCACCTCTTGCGTATTGAGGAGTGTAATTTTTTAAAAATTTAATTTTTTTTAAACTGGCACCTTAGGCATACGACTCACTACTTAAAAACAAATAAATGAGCACTTAGATATATACACATACATACGTACATACATACATACATACATACATACATACATACATACATACATACATACATTAAACAATCTTGCAGGAAGTAGGAGAAACTCAAAATTAAGAAGACAGGGCAGTTGGGGAATTCTTAAGCGACGGTTCTTAGCACTGGCTCTGCCCTGCCTGGTCAAGATGAAGGACATGCTCCAGTCTTTTGCATGCTAACCAGAGCACCAGCAAGCTTCCAGTTCTTTCTATTGTAAAGACATGATACCTCCTACCTCATGTTGGGATGCTGTTTGGCATTTTCATTGCATTAACAGCACGTTTGCACCTCTTGGATGACCTGCAAGGCTCACTGTTGTGCCTTCTGCAGAGGCAACCATGGTTTTAGTGCCCAGCGGCATGGCCTAAGAAAAATCGCAGACTTCCGTCCGCTTCATGCAGGTCTTCAGAGTCCAGCATGTACCTGTCCAGCATTCCCTCCTCCCAAAGCCAGCCCCCAAGAAAGCCTGCCAGTGTGGGACGGGGTGTTTTAAGATGCTCAGATGAACTGGCTAAAGCAGGGCAGAGTTGAGGCTGTGTGGCTTTGGAGTCCCCATGCAAATGTGACTGTTCCCCTAAAGCATCCCCTGTCCATCTTCCTCCCGGAAGGCACGCCTCCTTGTGAACAGCGAGGTGAGAAGCATTTCTTTTCTGGAGCCTCTCGCTCTTCCTCTGCCAGACACAGCCCTGACGCCCATAACTAAAATTCAGGATCATAATTTAATTTGGGGGATCCGTTGGCAAATGCTCATTAAACAACTGGGTCTTTGAAAACGCTATCTTTAGATTTTTTTAATTGACCTATTATTTTGCTCGCTCTGGCTGCCAGAACCCCCACCGCAAACAGGGAGATGCTAGCTACCTGGACGTTCTTTGATGAATAGTTTTAATTAAAAAATTCTGTACCATAAGTATTTTAATGTTACCAACATACCAAAGGTATGGGGCCATAAATTTAAAAACACATTTAAATTAATCTATAAATATGCTTCAAAATTGACAGCGTATATTTAAGCAGGGGGCTGTGGCTGATGGCCAGGGAGGACAATTAGGGAGCGTGTGGAATAAATGAAAATCAATACTCAGAACAGTTTGGGGGGAAAGAGAGGAATGGAAAGAACATGTAGTTTGTCTGTTAGAGGAAAAATTAGCGGTGTTTACACTCCTAAATATCGGCTATAGTACAGGAAATATGCCTGGGACTGTCTCTTCCCATTGTCCTGAATCACAAAAACTCACAGGATCCCTGCTGGGGTGACAGCCCAGACCTACTTGGGCCAGGCTCTGCTAAAATACCCTAAATAAAAAGCACACCTTGCAGATTGCACATCAGAAAGGCAGCCGTCAAAGGTGAGCCCTGCGTCTGGGTGTTGGATGCTTCCATTTATTTGATGGTTTCTGCATCTTAAGCACCATGGTGCATGGCAGGCTAGGAGATGGAACTGTGGGAGGCCAAGCCAGGTGCCCTCAGCTCCAAAGGGCAAAGGATATCCAGGCGTGTCCCTCTGCCTCTTTGCAGAAGAGTAGCATTTGCAGAAAGATGTGAGCACTAGGTCTCACCGATTCACAGAGCCCAGGCAGGGCAGCGCGCTAACCTTCATTACTACATTCATATTAAAAGACAACTCTGCGTCTTTCAATCATGCACCCCCCTCTAATTAAGGCATATTCACTTTTTTCCCCTAATTAGGTATTCTTTGTTGCATAATGTTTGCTCTAATCTTTTGGAATCTTTCTCAATATCCAGTCATTACAGGCTCCCCTCGAATTCAACCAAAGCATGTTATTTTTTCTGCTAATTACATCCTCATTTACAGATTGGCGCCTCTTCTGATTGGCTCCGTGCGGCAGTTGCTATGACTTCATTAGTCGTGTCTCCTGACCCTGTTATTGCTCGTGACAGGACTTGCTCCTCTTGTCCTGTGGCTCCAGATCCCTGGGTCACTTCTCGCCGGGGTTGAAATAGTGTCAAACACGAGGAGGTTTGGGGTGCGGGAATCGCTCCTGCATGCGGCTAATTACTACACAGAGCAACGCCACAGATTACAGCTGCTGGCTGGGCCTTTCTCTCCCCCTCCCCTTTTTTAATGAATGTTTTAGAGGTGTCATTAACAGGTTAGTTACATTTTTTAAAATGTGCCTGATATGTATATTAAAATAATAATAATAAAAAAATAAATGTGCCTCCCTGCGTCTGCCTCCAGAGAAGCCATCTTTCAAATACAAAGCTGCAAAAGCCACTGTCCTAACGAGAGCTGCCTGCGCATGTGCAGAGCGCTCCACTTGAAACACTTGGTATTTCCAATCTCAAAGAGCCAAAAAATAAAAATAAAAAATAAATAAAAATTAAGCCGGGCATGGTGGCACATGCTTATTATCCCAGAGTCTGAAGCAGGAGGACTGTGGGTTCAAGTCCAATCTGGTGTATACAGCCCACCCACCAACCAAATGAAACAATTGTGTTTCAGGCTCTCAGGAGTGGTATTCACTGAGTTTTTAAATCCAAGGTATACAAGAATAGAAACCCACAAATTAAAAAGAAACTACATAAGGCTACAATATAGTAACACCAATGTAGTTGAAGCTCTCTGGGCAACCAAATTAAAAAAAAAGAAGAATTTAATTGATCAGACAAGATATGCATATTAAGAGATAATTAAAATGAATGAATTACATCGGAGCACTGGTCTTATACTTTTTAATAAGCAGAAGGAGGTAACAAGACACAAGAATTTGGGGGGTATCCAGTGCGTTGTAGATCCCCCTACTTGCAAATTCTAGGCCACAGGCATCTAACCCAGTTTCCTGAAATAAGAGGCCGGCAAGAATCAAGCCTGCAGAGTTTAAATGCAAGTTAGTTAATATGAAAAATGCTGTATCTAGTTGTTTGCAAAATTACTTTTGTTGATTAAAAGGCTCTTCAGAACTTCCGGCTGGTGAAAGGGTTTTAAATTGTCTAATGCTGATTGTGATTGCTATGCAGAAAAAAGGCAGTGCAAAGCAAACCATTATATCGCTGAATCTTTGTTAAGCAGGCCTTGAAAGTGTCTGACAGCATAATTAATCTTGTGATATGAACAAAGAAACCAACTCAATAGTATTGAAGATGCTTATTAAAAATACTAAATACCTTTTTCCACTTAAAAACCTTTTGGAGCAGTGCGGGAAGTGGCATTGCCTTTTTGTTTTTACAGCATTTTCAGCTAAGATTGATACCCAGCGTCTATAGAGAAAGCAGCAAAACCAAGAAGTGGACAACAGTAAGAATTAGTAAAAATAAAATAAAATAAGTCTCCTGTGACTCTCTAATCGAAAGTGCCACCGGCCTTGCCAACCTAGTGGCTGCCACCTCTGCTGCCACCTCCAGCAGTGTCCCTTGCCAAGGCTCAAGCAGAATAGATCACTGGGAACCCGAACTGACAGGGTCTCAGGTGTTCCTGGAAACTGAAGGTTCACATGGGGATCACAGGTAGGCGTGCTGGGTAGAACTGTTAAGATTCCAGAGGGCTTTTGAAGTGCAGACAGTTTTTGATTATTTATTGAGGGGTCTTTTTTTGGGGGGGGCAAAGTTTGATGGTCAGCTCTTCAGTACCCTTGGGAGCTCAGTCATGTGGATATCCTGGCACCTTCAGGAAGATCCCTAACGAGTCTTGGTACTATTTCTGACCTCTGCTGCCAATGGAACCTGCGAGGGTCTGCTCACTGTCCTGCGTGCTGATATACTGGGGCCTAGGGTGAGGTGCTATGGTGTGAATCTGGCAGTGAAGGCTGGTGAGTTTGAACTCTCTATCCCAGATGCTAGAGCTGATTGGTGAGGTCGCTGAGCCCTTGGGAGGGGAGGTTTTGCGGGAGAAAGACCTTGGCCAGGGAGTGGGATTGCGGAGATTGCATTGGGCTTCTGTTTTCTGCCTCAAGCTCTTTACATCTCAAGACTCCAAAATACCACAAGCTATGCTGCAGGTCCCTGCTCCCCCAAACTCATTTCTGCCACAGTGGACTGCACCCTGTTCAACTGGAAGCCAGAACAAACACTTCCTCTCTTGGGCAGTCTATGCAAGGTATTTGGCTAGAGCAATGAGAAAAGTAATTGATTCAAAGGCCGTTGGCTTTAGTGGCGGGTGGCTAGCCTGTGGCACACTAGCAACTGGTGATTATTGGGTCACTAAGCCCCCACATTGCAGCCACTTCAAGACATACAGAAGTAGGGTTTGTTTGGAGGGTGTCATGGACATTGGTGATCTTGGTTGAACTGCTCCCTGCCACTGGCTCTTTGTCTGTAAGCTTGTCTGGACCATGCAGGAGCGGTAGCGATAACAAAGGGAGTAGTAGAAACAGGGCAGCTCCTAAGACCTTGGCTCAAGCACAGGGTCAGTCTGACATGGTCATTGGTGCAGAAGTGTGAGGGAGTCATAGAAATGACGGAGAACACATGCATGTTTGCATGTATCATGCTTCCAGCCTGTGTGGTCAAGTTCAGAAAACTCATAACACATAATTAGAAACCAACCTCTTTTGTAATCTAAGAACGACAGGCACTTATGCTTAACGTCGGTATTGAGTAATAAAACTTAGGATGCAGACTGTCTCATCCTCAATGCCAACAACCGCAAAGAAAGAGGCCGGAAGAATAGAGAGGGGAAGGGAGAGTCATGCCATCATCGTGTGGAGGTGATATGAATGTACCAAACAGAAATGGAAAATCCAAAATCAGCATGAGGACTGTTTTAATTAATAAGAAAAATTGGGGTTCAATTTATACCATGATAGCTCTGTCAGGAAAGCTCATGAAGATTGCTGGACAGAGCCTTACATTGGAAAAATTAGCATTATGTCATCTTCCCAGCCATGACTGAGAACTATAGCCTAACTTTATGGTGTCATTTGCAATAGCAGTAACATGTAAAGTAAAGAGAAACTGACTTTATAAACTCTGAAGACATGACATCCTCTGGCAGTTATTGTGTACATTGAATCTAACTCAAAATGCTAGTTGGGTTTTTAAAAAATACAATTGACAAATTTGGGATCCGGAGAGATGGCTGAATGACTAAGAGCACAAACTGTTCTTGCAGAAAACCCCAATTCTGTTCCCAGCACCTACTGAGGACGGCTCACAATCCTTGTTCCTCTAGCTCTGAGCAGACCAGCGCCCTCTCCTGGGATCATCAGGTACTGCACTCAGGCATGCACACTGTCCCTCCACACTAACCCTATTTAGAAAAATAAATCTTTTTCTTTTTTTAAATGACAACTTTCCTACAAAATTGCTTAAGGTTTATTTTCAAGTTAGGTAACAGCAATATATAAAACCTAGTAATTTAATATAAAATGGGAATATTTAGAGGGAAGAATTTGGGGCTGGAGAAATGGCCCAATGACTGAGAGTGCTGGCTGCTCTTAAAGGGTTGGTATCCCAGCACCCACACTGCAGCTCACAACTTTCCACGAATCTAATTCAAGGGGATTTGATGCCGTCCTCTGGCCTCCACAGATTCTGTACACACGTGGTACACTCACATACACGTATGCAGGCAAAGCACCCATACATACAAAATAATAATAAATAACATTTTAAAAGGAAGGAACATTTTATATTTATTGACACTTATACCAAATCCAAAGTCATAGCAATGTAAGCGGTGTGGTATTGACAGAGGGAAAAAAAATAAAGTAAGAGACAGTGGTACAAGTCTAAAGACAAGGGATACAGCTATTCACAAGGAACTTTGCATAAAACTAGATCAATTTTTAGAGAAATATCAAACAAAATCATGCCTTGATATCACAGTCAAGTTAATTCAAAATGAGATAAAATCTATCTATCTATATTTATCTATCTCAATATCTATTTTTATGTATATATATACATATATGTATATATGTGTGTGTATATATATATATATATATATATATATATATATATGGATAGGACACTGACCAGTTTATTCTGGATGATACTAAATTCTACATATACCTCAGACTGCAGGGTGCTCAGCCCACACAGACATCCCCTTGCAGGAGAGAGAGAGTGCAGAAAGGTTGTAACATCCAGACACAGTCGATGATAACAACCAAGTGGAGTTTTCCAAGCACAACAGGGTAGCTGCATGTCTGGACAGCACACACAAGACCCGTAGAAGCTCAATCACACAAATATCAATCGCAGTGTGGAGAGGGGAGGTGGACATGAAGACCCACAGCTAGCTGGAGAGCGATGGGCAGCTAGCTGCAGCAGAGAAAGGGAGAGTCAGTCTTCTTTAAGGCTAGGACAGCTGGCAGGCCACCTCACTTCAGTGGTTGATGGATGGCTCAACATTCGAAAGCATACTAGCAGCACAAACTAGACCCAATGGCTTTTGGGTTGGTCTTTTAAAAAAGACACAAAGTTGCATGGTCAGGGAGGGTCTGGGAGGAAGGGCAGATAGTGAGCATGACCAAAATATAATTTATTAAATTAACAATGAATTAATAAACATATTTTTAAATTAAAAAATAAAATATTTATAACTAGAAATATCATTAGTGAAAGAAAATACAACATCTCCGTAACTTAGGGAATACAGGGCAATTTCTAAACAGAATTTAAAATCTCAAGGGTACAAGTAGGGACAGAGGGAGAAGAGAGAGGTCAGAAATGGGCTGGGAAACGGATCAACCAAGCTAGGTATGCCGGAGCCATAAAGCTAAAACGCCAAATGCCATAAAGAGAGATGTTGCTCTGAACACAGATTAAATTCAACGTAAATAACAAAAAAACTCAAATCGCAAGCAACACAAATCAGGCACCTTCAATCGCCCGAACCTAGAATTTTATGATTCAGTGAAGGACATTTGGGATGAAGATAATAAGTCAAATGAAAGAAATAATATCTAGGCAATCATCCCTAGGGGTGGGGGTGGGTGGGGAGAAGGACCAAAAAGTGTATTTCCAGGCAATTTATTGCAAGAGAAAAGTTCACCAGTCAGTAGGTTCATACAGACTGAAAAACCAAGGAGGCACAGAAGACAATGCAAAGTAAAACACACAAGACAGGCTTTAGGCCAGGCAAGGGGCACACACCTCTAATCCCAGTCCTCTGGAAGATGATGGAGGGAGAACCTGAAGTCGAGGCCAGTCTGGACACAATAAAGCCTGCATTCAAATCAGAATACAAGCCAAACAAGAAAAATAAATATTTTGGTAGACAACTGCAGTTGTTGGCAGGGGCGAGGGACTAGCCTGCTCTTGTACTGTACAGAAGGCAGTGGCTGGTGCATCCACTTGGGAGACAGCTTCCATTAGCGATGTAAACTAAGAGGATAAGTTGTCCTGTAATGGAGGTTGGTTCCAGGCAAAGTCAGCGCTCATTCTAGGCAACACACAGAGAAACTTATTCAGAAGAAGGAAGTTAACAGAAATGAACCACAGTGAAATTACCACAAGAGTTCTGGATTTGGCCCTTCAGTTATCAGCTTTGTCTCAGCCTTGGGGACAGGGACTTTAGATAAGGTAGTTCTATTCATCCTCTGAGAGCCACCACTTTCAGGACATGGAGCTTCCTTGGTCACAAGAGGACAGGCATCTCAGTGGCACACTGTCTCGTGTACTGTATGCCATGAGATGAGAGGTTCAGCCATCTCTCAGAGACGTTCTCAGGGACCACCTTAGGGCCATGTAGATAATGCAGTACTAGCTGAGAGGACAGGGTACAGAAACCTGTGTCTACGGTTCTGGGGAGATGAATACAATATGGAACCATGCAGCCATCCAAAGAAGCGATTGCAGAAACACACAGCACTGTGGCTCTTAGCCTTTCTACAAATTAAAATGTGTGCGCACTATCATAACAGGCACCCAAGTACACTCATCAGGAATGCGCACTAAGGAATCAACAAACAACTAACACTGAAAGTTTCCTACTGGAGGGAAAGAAAAAAGACTTTAAGGGAATAAGTAGACAAACCGAAGTGTGTGTGCTGGGGCTGAGAATCCGGCAGGCACAAAGTCCTATGCTTGGTTTCCAGCACCTTCAAAGGGAATGAGGTGACTTTAGGGGTTTATGTGAGAAAGGATCCCCATAGATTCGGCCATCGTAATGCTTGGCCACAGTTGGTGGTACTGTTTTAGGATGTGTGGCCTTGATAAAGGAAGTGCTTCGCTGGAGGTGAGTCTTGAGTTTAACTCACACATTGCTCCTAGTTCTCCTTCCCTGCTACCTGCTTGCTTAGAGGCTGTGAGCCCACGCCATGAAGCCTGCTGCTCGCTTCCATGCCTGCTCACCACAACGGACTCCTCTAGCACTGTAATCCCAAATAAACTCCTCCTCCATAACTCACTTTTGGTCATGGTGTTTCATCACGGTGACAGAACAGTAAGGCGGTCTTCACTTTTAGAGATCAGTGGTCATGGTACGTGGTCCAGGCTTTCTATGAGCTCAACTTCTGAATCTGAGTTTCAGAAGCAAGAGTCCTACCACTGCTAGATGTTTCTAACAATTATTTAGGTTGACCTAAGCTAAATCTACATTTTTTTAAATGGTGTTTTACACATAGTCCACAGAAGGTCCTCATGGTGTCATGGTCCAGCTGATGTATGTATCTGAGGAAGGCCAGAGTAAAAGTTCTTCTCTAGATGGTTCGGACTTAGGCTTTCATTTCCAATCTAATTCAGGGTTTGTGAAGAACAAGAAGAAAGGGGCCAAAGTCCTTTTTTTTTTTTTTTTTTTTTTTTTTTTTTTTTTTTTTTGGTGGCACATGCCTTTAATCCCAGCACTTGGGAGGCAGAGACAGGTGGATTTCTGAGTTCAAGGCCAGCCTGGTATGCAGAGTGAGTTCCAGGACAGCCTAGTGCTACACAGAGAAATCCTATCTCGAAAAGAAAGAAAAGAAAAAAAAAAAGACAACTTGCTCTTCCCTCTTGCAGAGCAACTTGCTATCATCCAATCATAGCCATGGCTGCAATACAACTGCCATCTATTCCACACAGCAGCCAGGTATTAAAGGGGTCTGGGGTAACCAGCTGATGCATGTAAATACATTAATGGCACCAGAAATCGGCTGTAGCCTTGTGATATTAGGAAAAAAAAACAAACTGAATCCAGGGACTAGAGGGGTAATGATTATCAAAATCACCTGTCATACTCATACACACCACTGCCCATTCGTCATTAGTAGCAGCTACCACTTCTATTTGTTTGGGTGTATAGGGGGTAATTATGGCTTCTGGTTGTTTACCAAAAGCTCCTACACTTATTTTCAGAGCCTTTGCTATCAACTGTGCTACTCTAGATATGCACCTTTCCAATTCAAATATCTGCTTCATCCCTTACCAGGAGCCTAACTTCATCCCTTATCCTGGGAGCCTACGGATAATCTGCTTCATCCCTTACTGGGAGCCTACAGATAGAGCTATCACCTCTGCTACTTACCACGGAACTTACCCTAAATTATTTGCTGCATGACAGAAGGGTCCCTGTACGGGCCACCAATTGTCGCAAGCCACGTCTCCAACCAGCAGAGACAATGGGAAGAATAACAAGGACGCCAAAGCAGGTCTCACGCAGCTTCCACAGCTTCCCGCTTCCCACAGATTACCAGTGGAGAAAAGCTACCAACGGAAGACATGGACACGATCGCTGAAGGCTACGCAGCCAAAGTCCTTTTTACCAGGCTTTGGGTATGGCTCAAAGAGAATTCTCAAGCATGGAGTTTGAAAAGAAGCCACTGTAGGGAGTAGGCATGGAGTAAGTGAAGACTTAGGAAAGGGAGAGAACAAGAGACATTGCTCTGGGTGGCGGAAGGTATTCCCAAGGAGCCTCCAGGGAAAGACGAGGTTTGACAAAGGGGAGGCCGAGTGGAGTTAAAAACACAGGACTCCCAAGGAAGGAGCTAGAGAAAGTACCCAAGGAGCTGAAGGGGTCTTCAACCCTATAGGTGGAAGAATAACCATGAACTAACCAGTTCCCCCTGTGCTCATGTCTCTAGCTGCAGATATGGAAGAAGATGGCCTAGTTGGCCATCATTGGGAAGAGAGGCCCCTTGGTCATGCAGACTTTATATGCCCCAGTATAGGGGAACGCCAGGGCCATTATGTGGGAGGGGGTGGGTAGGGGAGCAGGGCGGGGATGGGGGAGGGTATGGGGAACTTTCTGGATAACACTTGAAATGTAAATGAAGAAAATATCTAATAAAGAAAAAATAAATAAAAATAAAAAAAGACACACCCAAGTATTTTTAAAAACTGAAACTGCCAAAGAGAATTTGAGGCAGAAACTACATAGCCCACATGGGGAACTGTTTGTCTGTTTGTCTGTTTGTCTGTTTGTCTGTCTGTTTATTTGTTTGTTTGTTTGTTTGTTTTTTAATAGAAGAATACAGTTTTAGAATATTATTGCAGGCTTGATTGGGAAGCAGAAAACAGCGCAGACACGGGCCTTTCGAGACTCCTCTTGCCAAGATCCCAGTGCCCACCAGGAAAGCCTGGGCAAAGGGCTGTCAGAAGAGGCATTGTCAGATAGATAGGTTCTAGGACTCATAGATGCTCCACCCTCTTTGACCCCCAGCTTGCCCAACTGAGAAATGGAAAGGTCACACTCTGTCCTCTTGAAATTCTGGGACTTGATGTAAGCCTGCAGTGAAAACAAGTGTAGATAAAATCTCTCTGCTGCAGCTGCCCACTACAAGAACAGCTGAGTCCCATCACAGAAGCAGCAAAGTGATGGGAGTCTTTGCTGAAGAGGAAGAGGAGGAGGAGGGGGGGAAGAGGAGGGGTAGAGGGGAGGGCTGGGAGGAGGAGAAGGGGGAGAACTGGGAGGGGGAGGATTGGGAGGAGCAGGAGGGGGCGGACTAGGAGGGTGAGGAGGGGGAGGACTGAGAGGTTATAGGAAGGATTAAGGGAGATAGAAAGAAAATTAGTGTTTTACCAACCATGAGCCGCAACCTTTACGATCCTTTAGTGGGTTATAATGTTAGCGCATTATCACCCTGTGTAAACCTAAACTTTAAATATTTGTCTATACATATGCATTAAACTACAGCAATGAATGCATTCATACACATACATTTAAATGCTATAGATCTGGAGATTGTAGGGCTCGCTCTTTTGCTTTTTTTTTTGATTGTTTGCTTTTAGGGTTTTTTGTTTTTGTTTTTGTTTGGTTTGGTTTGGTTTGTTTGTTTGTTTTGTTTTGTTTTTCGAGTCAGGGTTTCTCTGTGTAGTCCTGGCTGTTCTGGAACTCACTTTGTAGACCAGGCTGGCCTTGAACTCAGAAATCTGCCTGCCTCTGCCTCCCGAGTGCTGGGATTAAAGGTGTGTGCCACCATGCCCAGCTCTGCTTTTAGTTTTTAATAGGGTCTCCCTATGTAGTCTTGGCCAACCTGGAACTTACTATATAGACCAGTATGGCCTTGATTCACAGAGATATGCCTGCTGAGATTAGATTAAACACACGTGCCCCCATTCCTGGCTAGCATGTAGGGCTTTGGTGGAGTCGTGATAGGGACAAAACTCAGGGCCTTGGACAGTCAATCCCATTAACAACCTCTTTAGTTCTAAAGGTAGGTGTGTGTGTGTGTGTGTGTGTGTGTGTGTGTGCTCATAGCATGTCATATGACTTCTGAACACAAACTCTTCCCAACATAGAGAAAAGAAACTCCAGTCCCATTAGACTTCTTAAGCATTAGTAAGCACAGTGCTTCTCAATCTTTGGGTCACAACACCCCCTCTTTCATTGGGGTCACATATCAGATATCCTGTATATCACATATTTACATTGCTGTTCATAAAAATAGCAACATTACAGGTATGACGTAGCAACACAAATAAATGTGTAGTTGTGGGTCAACACAGCATAAGGCACTGTATTAAAGGGTTGAAGCGTTAGGAAGGGTGAGAACCACCGCTCTACACTCTGCCCTTTCTTTCTTTTCTTCTGCTTGTCAGAGTTTAATTTGCTTTTCCTTTTGTTTCATTCCCAAGGTGGTGACTGCCTTGGGAACATGGAGAACCACTGGCCTAGCAATATATGGATACACTGCTGGATGATTTAAAGCAGCCTTAAGAGTAATTTAGATCACACATGATCCTTTTAGCCTATGCTTATCACTTGGCACATGCTGACACCATATGCCATTTATAATTGCCCCAGCATCTGCTTCTCTTCCAGTATATGACCTTTCCCTTACTTTATCCTTTTCCGTTTAATTTATTTTACTTCTGTATATAAGTGTGTCTGTGTACAACCGAGTGCCGTACATGCAGAGTTCTGAGGAAGGTATTGGACCCCTTTGGGTCCCTTGCACCCGGAGTTGTAACCAGCTATGAGCACCCTGAAGTTGTTGCCAGAATCCAGAGTCTGGTCCTCTGAAAAAGCACTGTACCTCAGAACCATCTTCCCAGCCTTATGTCTTGGGTTCTTCTTTTCATTCATATCTTCTCCTTCACCTTGATAGACCTAGCTATAATTTTCTGATTTTATTCACGTTAAGCACCTTTGAATCAGTTATTTGTCTCCCTGTAACCTGTGTGTTCCTCTTGTTATTGATTTCTGCTTTCTTTCTTTTCTTCTGCTTGTCAGAGTTTAGTTTGCTTTTCCTTTGGTTTAGCCTCTTAATGTGTAAGCTATTTATTTTAAATATTTTTCACCAGACAGTAACCATCCAGGGGTATATATTTTCCTCTAACAAACTGCTTTGACTGCTCCCAGAGGGTCAAACGGGTCATGTTTAGTATTCTTCTGATTCTAAGCTTTTTGGGTTATCTCTTGATTTTCCTTGCTCACCCTTGAAATTCTCAAAAGTAATTTTTCCCCAAGTGTTTTGAGACTGTCACCTTGCTTCTTAAATGATTGTTTTATATCTTTTTATAAGTATATCTTATGTGATTAGTATACGCTCCTTTAAATGCAACCACACTTTAAATGGCCCAGCCATGTTGTTTCTTATGGTGAACTCGCAGGGTGCAACAGCATGAGTTTTGTGCCAGTTGGATACAACGTTTAAGAAGTGTCAACGGGCTGGAGAGGAAATTTCTGTATTTTTGTTTTTCTCAAAATGCATAAGGAGAACTTTGAATGTTTTACCTTTTCACACAATACCTTGGAATAGTAAAACTTATTGTATTAGAGTCTGAGACGATAGCTCAGTGGTTAAGAGCATGTATCTCTCTTTTAGAGGACTTTGGTTCAGTTCCAAGAAACTGTGTTAGGCAGCTCACTACAGCCTGCAACTCCAGCTCCGGGGCCTGACGCCCCCTTCTGGTCTTTGCAGGCATGTGCATGCGTGTGCACATCTACATTACGATTTTTGTTTACAATGATTTTAGAATAAAGTTTAAAATAAAATTTTTTAAAAATTAAAAAGATAAATAACAAAATAATGAAGTGTTTTGTCCTATTTAAAACAAAATGTCAATTAGGTCTCATTAATTGATTCAGGGTTTCTGTATTCTTAAAGATTTTTCTATCAATTCATGAGAAAGTGCTGAAGTCACCTATTATATTTTGTTAGTCTGCCCTACCCTCTTTAATTCTATGGTTTTTTTGTACTTTGACCAATCTTAGTGGCTTCAATGTATAATCATGTTTTTTCCATTTGGATTTGAATATTATAATGTCCCATTTCTCTGGATATTTCCTTTTGTGTGATAAATACCTTCTTATGCTTTTCTTGAATGTCATTTGTGTATTTACTTTTGAGGCAAGTTTCTTATAAAGACTTTCTCAGTTTTGGTATTCAGGACCCCAAAGATTTCACTGTAGTCCTTAGCTCAGACTATTCTATGTTTTCCACAAAGCTCTTCTTGGCTCAAGTGCACAATCATATGTAAATATTTTCCCATAACATCCACCAATGACCTCCACTGGACACAGATATTTGATAATCATCATGATTTCAAAATGAATGATCACTGAAGCCAAATGTCACATACACTTATGATCTTGAAAACCAGTGCAATATAAATATGCAGATATAGATATATAGATATGTGGTATAGATTAGAGATATGTGATAGGGTTTGCCTGCATGTGTATCTGTGCACCACATGTGTGTCTGGAGCTCCTGGTGGCTAGAAGAGGGCATGAAGTCATATGACACTGGAATTACAGGCAGTTGTGAGTCCCCATATGGCTGATGGGAACCAAATCTGGGTCCTCTGGAAAAAACAAGTGCTTTTAACCTCTGAGCCATCTTTCCATCCCTTAATACTATAAAGTTTACTATTCCAACGCATCATTTCCAAAACCAAAACATGCAAACATCAGTTGTCTCATGCACCAACCTTTATCAAACTTAAGCAAAATACCATAAACATGGAGAATTTCTTTTCGTGTTTTCATTCTCCACTAACGTTGGCTGAACTAAGAGTGTATCTCAAGGAACTCACAAACTGGGCTTACATTCATATGTTTCTTCATATAAGATTATTTTTGTCTTTTGCTTGATTTTTGCCTTTTTTTTCCTGCTGAAATTGACATTCTTCTTGATATTCAGATTTTGGATCTGGTTCCAGCAATGTTTCAGGGAATACATTTACACGCGTATTTACAGGACTCAGACTCGCCAGCTCGCAGCTGCTTCACGCCAACCTGCTCCTTCCATGGTTTCTGTAAATGTTTATCATGACCTTAGGTCCTGAGAGGCAGCACTTCCTGCTTCGAGTTTTGACTTGACCTCAGCAGACTCCTAAAAACCATTAAGGCTTCCCTCTTCCCTGCCAAGCTTCAACACAAACCCAACACTTAGAGTTTTCCTATTTTCCTCAATGGTCGCATGATTCTACCATTGATTCTTTCATGCTTTTGCCTCTCTTAACTTTCTTCTTTTAAATCATTTGAGGGTCGTCATCATCATTTGCTTTTCTGTTGCTGTGATAAATACAATGACCTGAAGCAACGTGGGAAGAAAAAGCTTTGTTTTACCTCATACCCATCGTTGATTGGAGTCAGCCTGGCAGGAACTTAAAGAAGCAACCTGGAGGCAGGACAGTGTGGACGAGTGCTGCTTGCTGGCTTGTTCCCAGGCTCACCTTTCATGCACACGCCAGGGCCACCTGCCAAGGGTTGACACAGTCCATAGGCTGGGCCCTCCCACATTAACCAACCATCAAGAAAATGCCATACAGACAGCCTAGGGCCAATTTGATGTAGGCAGCTCATCAACTGAGGGTCTCTCTTCCCAGGGGGAAGTTGATAAGTTCACTTCCAAGATTAGTCCTTACCACTACAGTTTAGAAAGTATTCTACCTTTACCTTGATTGTCAGCTGAAAGGTCTTGTTCATTTGATCCTGGTCCCTCATGCCCATGTGCCCACCTTCCCACATGATATGTTCACAGTCTATGACGTTACTCCAAAGGCACTCTGAAAACTTCAGAATAGAATCTTCTACTTTCCTTTTCCAGTTCTCCCACTCTTTGTGCCATGAGTCCATAGAAATGAATTCCACAAATGTGTAGAGCTACACAACTATTATACATCCTTTAGTATCTATCTATCTATCTATCTATCTATCTATCTATCTATCTATCTATCATCTACCTACCTAGCCATTCTATTTATCCATTCATGTTATTATTCATTTGTCTATCTATACAAGCATTCTATTATCTATGTTTTCATTCTACTATCTATACATCTATTATGTAGTTATCTATTTATCTATATATCTAATCTGTATCTCACCTATTACCCTTGAAATTTTCTCATATCAAAAAATAAGACAGGCTTCATCATTACTATTTATTTACCACTATGGCACTCTTCATCTTTATGTACATCTAGTTTTGAACATCTAGTTTTCAATACAGTCTTGCTTTCCATCTATCTAAATAACTGTCTTTAGTAGTTCTTGGAGACTTTGCATGTACCATTGTTTCTGCCTCTAATGTTCTTTTCCAGTTACCTGTCCAGTTGGTTCCCCTTTGATGCCTTTTGCTCAAATGCCATAGTTAGTATAGGACACATTCACTGCACTTGGCATTGCAGGGTTCTGCGATGTAGCATCCTCTCCAACCCTACACTTTTCGTATTGTGACTTGACTTATGGTTTGACTTTTGTTAGAACCTACAGTCTGTGATATTTTCTTTTGGTTCACTGGCCTGTGTATATACTAATGCCTAGAAATACTAATACCAGAAGCTCAGCAATGATGTCAGCAGCAGGACTTTGCATGTGGAGATGTTAACAAATATTGATTAGTTGAATGAATGAGAATCTTGCAATGTTCTTTAAAGAGCAGATGCACTCTTCTTCTCTTAGTCGGAGTCTAATCACAGCTGAATTAAAGAGCCTCCCTGGTCAACTCATTCTCTCCATCCAAGTGGGTAACAGACTCAGTGGCCAGTGTGATCAGTGGCTGCTCCTATAATTCACTGAGCAGAATGAGGTACGTTAGCTCAACCCCAGAGCTTTCAGAAACCCCTCCCAAGCCTGTTAATCACTAGGATGTATACCAGGTTCGGGGCCACTAGTGAAGACTGACTTTAGCACCAGCAACAAGATTGGGTAATGTCTCAGAGCTGTACAGAGGCCATGGAAGCAGAATGTTCTGGAGTCTTCAGAGAATATACACAAAGGAGGTAAAAGTCTTTTACCAAAATACACTAGAGGCTGGGCATGGTAGTGTATACCTATTGTCTCAGCTACTTGGGAGGCTGAGGTAATAGAATCATAAATTAAAGGCAAGCTTGGGAAACAGAATTAGTTGAAGACCTGCCTGAACAACTTAAGGAGACCATGTCTCAAACTAAAAGGAAAAGCGAGGGAGGATGTAACTCAGTAGTCGTGTGCTTGTCTAACATGTGCAAGGTCCTAGGTTCAAATCCCATCACTGCAAACCAGCCAGTCAACCAAAGGTCACACAGGATAAGGCGTGCCTTTAATCCCATCACTCAAGAGGCTGAGGCTGGAAATAACAAATTAAAAGTCAACTTAGGCTTCATAGGGAGAGTCCATCTCAATTAAACCAATATATATATCCAAATCCAAAGTAGAACGATTTGACAGTTATTTGACAGTTAAAAGAAAAAAGCAACAGTTGTGGATTACAGATGAACATCTTCATTCCATAGCCTGCTCTGGTGCCCTTCTGGTGGCTGAAGAGATTCACACACCACGCCTGGTGCTGTCTACTCAAGAGTGCACAGTAGGCATAGCAGCTCCAGGGCCTGTCTGGCTCACATGAAGCACCCCCCCTCCCCAAAGTAAGACACCATATCTCCATTGTGAAGGAACTTGTCTGGCTCCTGCTGAGCGTGAGAATGCCCTGTCGAAAGCATATGACTTCTAACAGATGCCTAACATTTCATTTTGCTCTCCCTGTCCAGCCAATGCCAATATGACATCCTCCAGGCTCAGGGTTAGGAACTGGAGTTAACTCTTGACAGAAGCTCTTGACAGAATCAAGCCAAGCGTTCTGGGGACTTGGATAGCTTTAGGATGTGGGAGAAAAGGCCATACCAAGTTCTTCTCGGGGGGGATGTCTGTCACATGGTGAAACGCCCCTGCGTTTGACTTTAAAGCCAGGCGCTTGGCCCTGTTCCCACCTTTGTGTATAACAAACAGCTCCCCGGAACATCTCCCTCTCCCTCCCTTCCCTGCAGACGTGGATCCTGATGTTCTTAACTTGTCCCAATCCAGTAAACAAGGCCTCAGTAACATATAAACATGATTTATGAAAACAAGCCTTCTCTGAAATCTGCTCAGAGAATCACCACCACATAGCTGTAAGCAAAGATGAAAGACTGCGATAAGCAGGACTCGCACATCTGTTAAAGGGAGGCCATGCTTGAGTGTCTGTCAGAGTCCGCCTCAAAAGCCACGAACACTTGACTGGGAATAAAATGATGGCCAGTCTTTCCTGGTGTCCCTCCTGTGACCAGGCACGGTGTTAGGTGCCTTCCATCACTGGGATCTCCAGCGTTTTCAAGGGCCATATCTTTTTTTTTTTTCAAATGCTTCAGATGAAGACACTGAAGCTTAGAAAGGGAGAATAAATTATCCAGAGTGTCTTAGAGTTTCTATTGCTGGGATAAAACACCACGGCCAAAAACAACTTGATGAAGAAAGTGTTTATTTTGTCTTAGAACCTGTAGTCTACCAGCTAGGCAGAAGTCTGGAAACCGAAGGAGGCCTTGGAGAAACATGGCTTACTCGCTTGCTCCTCATGGCTTGCTCAGCCTGCTTTCTAATAGCACCAGGACCACTATCCCAGGGTGGTACCACCCACAGTGAGCTGGGACCTCCTATATCAATCGTCAATCACCAATCAAGAAAATGCTCCTTCGGGCTTGACTCCAAGCCAGGCTGGTAGTGGCCTTTTCTCAATTTAGATCCCCTCTTCCCAGTGACTTCAGCTTAACTCAAGTTACATCAGCCACCACGGCATTGTCACAGAGAGAGTTTGGATACTGTCAGTCAACGTAGACAGAAAAGCAGTAGGTTGCATTACTTGGCTGGTCAAACCTCAGGGGTGAAGATTTTAAAATCACAACAACCAAGGCTGGCCACTTGTATCCACTGGAGTAATTGCCTGTCGAAGACCACTGTTTTCTCACATGGTGAGAAGGAGCCTATAATTTACTGCACTAGATCAATAGGAATAGTGTAGGGAGAAAAAGAAGAGAGAGCGTCCCAGTGACCCCAGCAGAGGAGGATGCTCTATGCCTATGGTTGTTAAGACTTGGTCCTAGCCACCCCCCTCAACTCGCTCAGGAAGCTTTCAAAGGCACAATGTGTGTCCCACTGGTGGAGCTTCTGAGCTTCTTGCCAGAGCTTTGGAGTCATCAAATAAGGGGTATACTCAAGGGTCAGAGAGGGATAAGAATGCCAGATTTGAAACTACCTGTGGGGTGCCCACACAGGCTCCCTTGGATTCCTCCACATAGAGCCTGAAGGCACAGGCTGACACAGGCCCTGGGAGGCATGGCGGCCACATGGAGGCTGGAGCAAGGGGCTTCCTTGCCCGATGATCAACTTAGTGAGAGCTAAGGAAATAGCACGCTGTTCCTGCTTGAGCCACCCATGGGTCTCAGACTGTTCTCATTCCAGGGATGAAATCACTTCTCTTATGTAAACAGAGAGGAAATGGAGGAAAGGATTGGGTGGCATGTTTCTTTAAAGCACAAATTTGCTTTTAAGGCAAAGTCACCTTTGGCTAGGGTCTCAATACTTGTGCCAACTCAAGACTCATGTTAAAATAATAATCCCCAAGACATTAGAGGGAGTTAGCACACACTGGAACAGCCTTCATGAATGGGATTCATGATCTTATTAAAAAGAGGCCCCATGAAGACCACTTATTCTTCAGTCAGGCAAGGATGTAGTAAGATAACATGCTCCATGGACCAGAAAGCAGGACTCACCAAATTCTATTGTGCTCCTAGCACTGTCTTGAACTTGGACCCCTCCAACCTGCAGAACTTCGAGGAATCAATTTTGTCCATAAGCTGTCCAGATTATAGTATTTTTTGGTGACAGGGATCCCAGTGGAATAAACCACCCTCCTTCGCCCCACAATGTCAGAAGGTATTTTCCCACAGTTGATTTGGCTGCCTGTCTACTCACACCTTCTGTCGTCCCTACTTTCTGTGGTCTCCTTGTGGATAACGTTTAATTTCACTGACTCTTGATTCAGAAACTGGTTTGAGCTAAGCTAGAGGCCTGTCAATGGAAGTACCACTGTGCCAGCATTGAGGGGCATTTGCTTCTGATCTTACCACATGGAAAACATGCTCCAGGGAGCCTTCTAATAGCAAAGGAGATGAGAGTTGTATGTGAAGAGAGAAGAAAGCCACCTTAGCAATCCCAGCTTGAAGCAGAGCTTCCCAACCAGGCCTGTCTTAGACCAGCTAAGTCCTACCCAGCTTGCAGACACATTGGTGATACTGTATAAATTGCAGTTTAAACCCTTGAGCTTTGGAAATGTTTGTTATGCTGCAATAAGTAATTCATACATGCAGTTTCTTAGTCAATTTTAAATCTTTGAGACCCAGTTAGATGAGGTGTTCCATAGGTATTTGTGGTTTGAATGAATGGATGAATTAGCTTTTGCTTTTGACTTATGTTTCCATGACAGTGATCAGATAATGCAGTATCCACCCATGTGATTTTTTTGTTGTTAAGTATAAAAATTAAGAAAGGAAGATAATCATGTCTCATGATTTGGTCTTTTATGTACTTAGTGGCCTAGGAATCAGGGTCTAGGGTCACTTGTCAAGCTGTGACATCACCCAGAGGCAGTCAACCTCTTTCACCTCTCTCGGGCCTCTGACTGGATGGGATGAACCGACAGGCCAGACATTTACTTGCCTTCTATGCTGACTCTAAATGTACAGCCTTCTTTACCCTGAGACCTCAAAGACTAGCCAGAGGTTGCCAGCAGCAAGGCATACCCACACTGTTCTCCAGGTTTTCAGAAGACTATTTTTCAGAAGACTGATCCTAGGGCACACATCAGAGACACATCCGAGGGAACACAAGCCATCCCAGAATGGCTTGACACTGTCTCTCACCCGCAATGCCCCGGAAGGTAGAGCATCAGGTGGAAGACGTATTCTTCAGAGAGCTGCTTTCCCCAGGGAGCGGTGACAGCTTGTGCCTGACGGGGAGTCCTGTTGTATTCCGAGGTGTGAAGGGAAGGCTGAACTGTGCATATGCCATCCCGTACAGTTTTGCCTACAAACGCATGCAGCTCTATTGTAGCTGTGAACACTCTGCCCCTCTCCCCTTCACCCTTGATGATTTGAGAACATACAGGATCTAGCTGTGTGATGCAGTGTTCCCCACTTGATAGGCAAAGGAGCGTGTGGATCTGATGGTTCAGTCCCCTGGGTTGGATAGCCATGGGTGGGGGGACATCGGTGTTTGAGGTTGAGCAGGCAGCCCTTCTACACACAGCCTGCCTTTCCATTAAGGCAATGTACAGAAGTTGGGTTTCATGGACAATTTATATTGAGACCAATAGACTTTCTGAAGGCATACATCCTTTTGAAGCAAGTTGATGTGAACAGTATTGTCCAGATCTGTAGTCACACACACACTAGATACTACCAAGTGCACAGAAGAAATGCAGAATTTATGGTCCATCTGTACACTCCATGATGGGAAGACTTGGCTCAGCTGAGCATAATGAACTCCGCTGAAAAGCCACAAAAGTGTGCCTATCTTTGTCAGCTGGGACAAGAGAGACCTAGACACTTTCGTTAGATTGTGAGAGGGGAAGAGGAGCTAGGGAGACAGAAAGACCGATGGAGAGACAGAGAGAAGGACAGAGGAAAAGAAGAAGGAAGAATAGTGGGAAAAGGAGGGGTAGGTAGCCTTATCAAAATCTTTTTAGTGCACAAAACTAATTGCATTCATCTTGGATTTGGATAATATGATATGCATCGCTCCTAAATGAATTATTAACTGTCAACTCAAGATGGCTTAACTAAAATATCCAATTCCATAACCCAAATGTATATAAGGTAACAGTAACAATTTTACAGGTGAATGTACAGTTGTCAAGGCAAAGCGTTACAGGCAAGCTTGGGGGGGTTGGGAGGGTGCTATGTGGACCATCCCCGTGACACCGGACCTCGCCTCCATCACTCTCAGCGCCTGTTCTGAAAAGTACGTTTCAATAAATATCATCCCTTCCATTCGGCTTTGCTATGCACATCAAGCCAGAAAACCGCCCGTCTTCTTTCTTCCTAAAATATAAAGCTAAACAAGATCTCAGTCACAACCAGCAAATCTTTATTAATGCATTCCTTGTGCTACTTCTGAATATTAATAAAAATTAATAATTAATTTTGCCTTTGGCATTGCAAGATATACTAGTTTTAATTAGTGTACTGTACTCCTATACAATTAAAAAATAATTGATGTCCACGCTTATTGGCGGTGTCTGTGATCTTCTCTCTGTTGTTGTCAACAAATGCCTCAAAAAACAAGGTTCAAGGATGTCATGCTGTCCGCTCGATTTACACAGCCCCAGTAACAGGCAAATCTTTTATGATGAAACAGAGCAGTTTTCTGCTTAAATTATACACAAGTATATTAACTAGAAAGAGAAAATTAAAAGCTGATGGCTACAAGGAATAATGGAAAGTCTATAAAAATGTTTTATCTATCAACAAATTTGCCAGGAAAATATCAATGGTCGACTCCGTCTCACGGCGGAATGCAATGCGGAGAAGCCATCTTGGATTTGTTATGTCCATTCCGTCAAGCATTTAATTCTGATGGCCTCCTGAATCAGCTTTAGTTATTTAAATTCAGCCTATCACGCCACCCTTCCGCTACATCATTTTAATTGTGTCGTGAACTACTTTATTACAGAATGCTAAAGCACCTCCCCATGTCTCCTTCCTCAACGGTGCAGAAGAAGGGACTCGAGAAAGAATGACTGCGTTTAAAGGAGGGGAGGTTCTTTCTTTAAAAATATTTGTATGGACAACCCTGAATACAGAGGCTTGACTACAGAGAAGTTGATGGCATGTGTAGAAGAAAATAATTCAAATCTCACAGCACATGTGTTGCTTGGTTCTATTTGTATTTTCAAAAAAAAAAAAAAAAAAACCCTATAGATTGGCCACAAATATGTCTGTAAAACCTAGAGATGATATGCACATCTCACCCCAAATTAGGGGATAGTGAATATTTTTTTTAAGAAATAAAATCACAAACAGATGAAATGGTCATCATTTTTTTCAGATTTGTTGTATTTATATGAATTTTAGCAAATATTATATAAGCAGATTATAGCCTGGTACATAGTCTTGACACATAGGAGACTGGGGCAGGAAGATTGCCGAGTTTGAGGCTAACGTGGGCTACATAGTAAGACTGTCTCCAAAATCAAATAATCACATCAAATAAAAAGGCAAAGAAGACAGACCAAATGTTCTGTCCTAACAATGCAAAGTTTGGCTTGTTTTCTTAAGAGTATTGACTCTGTGACCTTAACCACAGACTAACATGACCTCAGCTGGTGTCTGTAACCTGCATTTCCCACTAACTCTAGCGCCTACAGATCAGGCCCCCAATGGTTTCCCTCACAGCTGTCTTCTCTCTTCCCAGGACCCTGCCTGGCTCACAGCTGGCATTCAAGAACATCCGTAGAACGAATTGTGTCATTCTGACAGGAATTGTGTTTTCCTTCCTTTTTTCAACACGTTCCTGGCCACCAAACCATGAGTAGACAAACAGGCAGTGTTGAACTATATAATGGTCTGTTACTCAGCAGAAACGATAAATAACTAAAGAACTAGATAGATAGATAGATAGATAGATAGATAGATAGATAGATAGATAGATAGATAGATAGATAGATAGATAGACAGACTGCTAATGCACTCAGATACAAACGAAAACAATGGACTGGGCTGGTTAGGGCACATGCTGCCACATGCCTGCTTGAGTGCAGAACTCTAGCCTGGTGGTGGGCAGAAGCTGCAGTGCCAATTGCTGTGATCATTGGAGGACATTTTCAGGAAAGAGGCATGTTGGAGTTCTTGGGGACAAGGGCACGCCCTGTGCTTCAACTGGGATGGTACTTCCATGAAGGGATGTGTGTGTGTGTGTGTGTGTGTGTGTGTGTGTGTGTGTGTGTGTTCATCAAACCCTACACTTAGGAGCCACCTATTGATAACATGTAAATTATGACTTAATTTTTTTTTTAAAAAGACCTTAGTAATTTACATTTTCTTTTTCTTGCCTTCTGGTAAGTAGAAGAATCCCAGAAAAACATATACAGTTAAGGGGCTCTGGAAACCCTGTTCTGGTGTCCACGTACAGTCTCCCCAGGGTAATCGAGCTGACAGATGCCAGAGGCTTCCCCAGTAGCCTTTTCTTCCCATTGCACTGCAGCCCAGGGGCAGTATCTAGTGTCTCTCTGGCCTCACACAGAGGCAGTGAAGGTAGCAGCTTCTCCATGGCAATTACGGCCACTTTGGATGCAGAGACGTGCCTGGCTCTTCTGCTGGAAGCTGTGAATAGCACTCTTAGCAGTACATGCAAATGCTGTGGTCTGCGTCTGCACGCCCAGCTGGCCTGCTTATCAGTTCTTACTTCTCAAATTGGGTCAGTGGAAGAGGACATGGCTTTCTGTTCCGGCCATCCTCATTCTCAACGTGGCCCCCATTCTGTTCACCCTAGGAGACCCGAGAAGTCCACTGGGACCACCTTTTAGAAAGGACCGTTGACCTATTTTATTTTGTTTTATTATTTTTATTTATTTATTTTGTGCACCTTCATTTAATGAAGAGACTTAAATTTCTTGGGCATTAAATAGGCTGAGCTTGAGAAGCCCAAAACTGCGCTGAGGACAGAGTCATCCAGGGGCAAAGCACAGGCTCCTCCAGACAGTGGAGAGCTACTACTGACCTTCTGTCTAAGATTACAAATGTTTAAGATCCTCATGTCCATAAGAAACTAAATCAAGTGAGAGTGGCCCTGCTAGAGGGCAGGCTGTAGGTCTAGTTTCTCATCTACTTGGTTTCTTGTTTTAGGGCTGGAGATGTAACCCAAGGCTTCATATATGCTACACAAGATTTCTCTATCGCTGATCCACGTCCTCAACCCTTCACTAAGGGATTCTAGGCAGGTGCTCCCCATTAAGCCATACCCCAGCCCCTCACTGGGGAATTCTAGGCGGGAGCTCTACCACTGAGCCACGCCCCCAGACCCTCACTGAGGGAGTCTAGGCAAGGACTCTACTTCTAAATTAAATTTCCAGCCCTTGTTTTACTTCTCCTTATAGTGTAGTCTCATTGAGTTGTCCAGCCTGCCCTTGAACTTACCCTGTAGCCCACAAATGACTTGACCTCGTGACCTTTTTATTTCATCAGCCTTTGCAAAGGCAGGCTTACACTACTAGTTCTGTATCCTACTTTTTTTTTTTCTTTTGATTTTGCTTCCCTGTTTCTCTTCCTTTGTGTGCAACAAGAGCATGTTTCAGAGATGTGGCTCACATTGAGCCTTTGCTATCACACAATAGTTTGCTGGCCCTTGGGGTCTCTGGTGAATCGTGGCTGTCTGCATTGCCCATGGCCCAAAATGTTCAAACTTGATTCTCTTCTTGCTTTGAATTTCTGATTTCCCCAGACCCATCCTGTGAAGACTTTTTGTTCATTGTTCCTCAATTCACCTGGGACAGCCTAGGTCATGTTCAAAGTCTGCTAAAGTACAGACAAGCCAACCCTTGGGGCAATCCAGGGATCTGAACACTAATGATCATACAGCATGCAGAGGAGATACCGTCATTTCACAACTCCATGCAACTTGGGAAGGAAAAGGTTTATTCCAGTTTACACTAGCCTGACACGGTCCATTACTGAGGGAAGTTGTAGAGAGACTCGAGACATGGATTGAAACAGAAACCATAGAGGACAGCTATTTACTGGCTCACTCTCTGACTCCCTAGCACATGCTCAGTTAGCTTTTCTTACATAGACCAGGACTGCATGCATAGAGCTGGTGCTGCCCACTGTGGGCTAGGTCCTCCAACATCCATTAAGAGACAAGATAATCTCACACAGTCGTGTCCCCATTCCAACCTTATTTTGGCAATTCCCCAGTTAGGACTCCTTCAGATGACTCTGAGGCCATATCATGTTAACAGGTGAAAGTTGACTAGGGTCTTCTCTCCATCTGTCTTTGAGGCAGGATCTCCCACCGAAACATGTGTGTGTGTGTGTGTGCGGGTGTGTGTGTGTGTGTGTGTGTGTGTGTGTATCAAGCACTTTAGACATTGCACCACATTCTCTAGCAAGAAGACAAGTTGAGAAGTTTATAAAGTGTAAGAAACAAGCTTCACAGGATAATGCAAGTTGGCAGTTCAAGTCCCCAGTTACTTCTTCACAGCCAAGATCTTCCCCACAGCAAAACATGGCTCTCAGCTGATGTCTGATTTTGAGCCCTGTCCTCTGGCCCCGATCTCATCATTTCTCGGGGTTCAATGCCATCCTCAGTGCTCCTGGTGGTGGAAGTGTGATGCATACCTTTGATGCATCACAACTGACCTGTGATTGCTGTCCCAAGTGCAACGGTGCTCCCAAGCATCATGCAAAGGTGCTCTGAGACATCACAATGTTTGAGGATCTGCACACAGGGGAGCTAAGGGGTGTGGCGTTCCCCCCACTCTGCAGGGTGCTCACTCAGTCCCAGGCCTCCTCTGCCTCATCTGTGTGTTCTGTGCGCTTCCGTATGCCTCAGGGGTGTTGTGGGCTGGCATTGGCACTCACACCTCTATGTCAGATGAGGGGAGAGACTTATCTAGTGACAACATTGGGAGTCCTAGGGTCTTTGGCTACAGTGATGGCTAAATACTCCCATGTACATCATCACACCAAGCTTTCCCTGGTTCCCTCCGACATGGTCTCGGCTTATTTGTACGATTCACTTTGTCAGATCCCATCTCATCGGACCGTAAGCTCTGGATCGTGTGGCCTTCAGATCTTATTGTATTTTTGCACACATGGCTCTTGTCCACTAAATAATAACTGAAGGACAGGTGTGATGGTGTACATCTGCAATCCAAGTGCTTGGGGGGAGGAGGGTGGAAGATAGCAGGTTCAAGGCCAACCAGAACTGTATAGTGAAGCATTGTCTCTAACTAACTAACTAACTAACTAACTAATTAACTAACTAACTAATTAACTAACTACTAACTAAACACAAAACCCAGAAAATAATGATAGGAGTCACATCTAATACTATACATGTCCAGCCCTGTCTTGAAAACCCAAACCAAGTCTTTCTTTCATAACCCAGGACATTGACGACACCTTACTCCTACTAACCAGCAGTTCCCTGCCAAGCTAAACTCTACAACCTTTCTGCAGCTGTGTTCCTGTACACATACACCTCTTGTCATTCTGCCTGAGGAACTTCAGCTGTTCCCACATTATAGCCTAGGCTGGCTAGGAAAGAGGGTTTGTCTCTGTGTCCCCTGAACCCTGCCGTACTAACATACTATCAGTTCTCAATGAACACTGTAAGTTCTTAATGGATATGTGCATCTGGATTAGTCTTATTCTCCACACCCCCTTCCAAAGCTGAGTGAACCTGCAAGTAGGTTTCCATGCTAAGCAGCCACTGTATTCACGAGGGAGCTGGACTGTGTTTGGCAGGCTGTGATGTAGTGGCGTCCTCCCTAATGGAGAGATCTCTAGGCATCCACCACTCTAAAGGATCTGGTTGTGTCCACATGGTAGAGGTCCTCTTTGGTGTTGGGGATAAAATTTCTGGGAGGCTGCATGGCTTTGTTGGGAGTCCAGTCTGGAATGGGTCTCGTTTTACCTCTAACCCATTGCAGACCTCTGGACAGAAAGACATCGAGGTGAGATTCAACTGCCTACACCCTGAATGAAGTTGCTTCTTCTGTGAGGTTGACTTTTTGTGCCGTGGGCTAAGGTGACATGTCTAACAATATAAATGGAAGTTTTATGATGATAAGATCAGTAGTTACTGAGATATTTATGTGACAAGATGACAGATATAAAACTACAAAGCCTGCTTTTATGCCTCCCATCCTCTCAGAGAAAAATAAATAAATATAGAGACGATGACGGGTCACTTTGAGGAGAATTTACAATCTAAATTACATAATACCTGGTGAACTTCTAATATGTAAGATGAAGTCTCTCAATGCTGTTAAAAAGACAAACTTCATTTCCCTAGGTTGTAGCCGATGGGTTGCTTCATCCTGAAGAGGAAAACAGATATCCTGTCTTTCCTTTCCTCGGATCCTGGTTGGACGTGACGGCACAAGCCCTCAATCTCAGCTCTCAAGAGCCCATGGCAAGGAGAGTTGTGAGTTCAAGACTAGTCAGGGTGACAGTGAGCTACTGTCTCAAAAAAAAAAAAAGCAAGTAAACAGACCAACAAACACAAAGGCCTGGAGAGAGAATATAGCCGCTTAGGTACTTACCAGGAGACCAGGGGGATCCAGAGTTGAATCCCCAGGATCCATGCAAAAATAAATAAAAAAAATGTGGCATGGAAGCACATGTTTCTATTCCTGGAGCTGGGAAGGTGGTGGAGACAGATGGCTCCCTGGGGCTCATGACCAGTCATCCTACCCTAATCGATGATCTCAAGGGCAGTGAAAGACCCTGTCTCAAAACACAGATTGGATGGTGCCTGAGGAGTGACAGCTGAGGTTGTCTTGTGGCCTCTACACAGGTATACACAACTACATACAGGCATGTACCACTATACAAGAATGTATATATAACCCCACATGCACACGTACACACATATATGATGGTAACACACCCACCATACACATGTGCCACTGTATATATATGAATGTACACACCCATACCATTGCACATAAATAAATGTACACACATTTCTACACATGCACATACAACATTGCACACATATGGATGCACACACAGCTAGACACCTGCACGTGTACCACTGCACATAAATTAATGTAATACACCCACACATGAACATGTACCAATGCACATAAATGAATGTACATATGCATATACATGCACATACATCATTGCACATAAATTAATGTAACACACATGCACACATGTACACAGTGAAAGTGCACATGCATGTGCCACTGCACATAAATGAATGCACACACATCCATACCCATGCACACATACCACTGCACATGTATGAATGTAATACACCCATACATGCACATGTGCCACTGCACATATATGAACGTACACACACACACACACACACACACACACACACACACACATCACTGCATACAAATAAATGTATACAGAGACACACACACATACCACTGCACATGAATGGATACACACATACTTGCACACATGTACCACTGAACATAGATGAATGCAACAGAAAATATAAACTTTAAAGGCTTGGGAACCACCCCACATTGTCAAAAAACACAGAGGAAGAAAGATGAAGGCCTGAAATGGATGTGCTGAGATGACAGAAATGAGTTAGGATCCCGGGGCCTGTGGAGTTAGTATCCACTTCAACCACAGCAGAGGACTCTGGAAAACATCGTGTATGATGTGGTGACGGTAGCCACTGGCAGCATCTTTCCTTCCATCCAGGTGACAACATGAACGAGGGAACATGGGGTCAGTCTTCCTCCATGCCTGGCTAGTGCCATTTTCCCTGATGATATGGGAGTGGAAGCCAATGCCAGGCTGACACTGGTGCTGTCTGAGCTGACGTTGGCAGCTTAACAATTTCACCCACATCTTAGCTCAGGAACCCCTAGTTACCCACTTCGGTGGAGTACAGTCAAATCCCCCCCCCCTGGGCCAAGAGCACATCTCTTTTGCCAAGCTATGACCAAGCACTCCTCAAGTGTGGGTTCTTAGTATAGCCATGACTACTCTGCAAATGGAGAAGTTGCTGGCCCCATCTTTGGAGGATAAAACAGAGGTCGATGGGAAGGTGTGTGAGCCTGCCTGTCCATAGGCTCGAAGAAGCCATGCCTTGGTGTCACAGCCCTTTGATGTGACAAATTCAAGAATCAGAGACTTCTTTTGGCTCACAGTTCTCTGGGTGCGTTTCATCATGGTGGGAAAGGCACAGAACTTGGAGCAATTCCATTCATGCTGTCAGGGAGAGGCTGCTTCCTTAACATCTTAAGAGATAGGGAAGTGGATAGTCAGACCAGATGCAGAACTAGAGACCACCTTCAAAGCTTGTCCCTGGTAGTCTTCTTCTTCCTGATAGGTCCTACACCCAAAGGTTCCATTGTCTCCCAGGACAGTTGGAAACCAAGTGTTCAAATATGCTCACTGTTGGGGAACGCACAGTAATTACCCCACAGTTCCCATCCTCTTGCTTGAGGTTGCATGGCTGTAAGGGTTTGATAATTAAACTTGGTCTCTGTGGCTGTCTGGGTACCAGGATGCCGTTAGGATGTACAAAGTTTATCCCTCTTTCCCTTACAGTGGCATCTCCCTGAAGCACTATGGGGCCTCAGAATTAGGTAGGCTCATTTCTAGAAGGGAAAAGAGAATGACAGGCCAGACAGCACCCTCTCCAGCATCACATAGCTAAGCAATAGCAGCAGAGGGACGAAAGACCAAGATCACCTTAAAAAGTGGTTAAAGAAAAGACCACCTTTCTACTGTGTCTAATGAACTTGCCTATTTCTTCTGCCCGCTGTCTGATTTTTCCTTAACTCTGTTTCCCAGCTCATTGTCACATACTGGTTTTTAAAAGAATGTTTGTAGGACATTGCTATGCTATGCCTGAAGCATCTCCACACCTCAGGGGAAGGCCAGGAGCTTCTCTCTCTCTCTCTCTCTCTCTCTCTCTCTCTCTCTCTCTTTCTCTCTCTCTCTCTCTGTATATGTGTGTGTGTGTGTGTGTGTGTGTGTGTGTGTGTGTGTGTGTGTGTGTACTGCATATCACCCTGAAATTAAACCCTTTTACTGTATCTTATCAGATCGATTGCCTGTGTAGTCCTCGGCTTTGTCTCATTTAAATAAAACTTCCATTTGTACCAATCCTATAAATAGAAAATCGTATTGATCAGGGCCCTACCAGCAGCCTGCATTTCAGTTATCAGTGAAGCCTGACCGGTTAATGCGAGGGCTACAATTTATTATGCGGCAAGATATGAGCCCAGGCCGTGCCGTTTAGGTCTCTAAACAGAAGCACGCTTAGCTCTGCCAAGCCAGTTCAGCTAGGCCATCCCCGGGATCACAGTTCCCTGGTGATTTGCCATTTTAGAGCCTCAGATGCTCAGTGAACTTGGCCTTAATAGAGATACCTCTGGATCAGCCCGAGTAGAAGCCATCCTTACCCAGAGCCATGGTGACACCTGGGAGGTTTGCAGAAGCTAAGGTACTCTACATACTTCCAGGACACTCTGAGGGCATATATTGGTCCAGGATATGTGGTCCAGGTGCAAATGACCAGAGCTGTACTAGCCATATCAAAGCATCAGAATCATTGGCATTTAGCATGTGCTTGCCGTGCACAGGACACTGTCACTCCTGAGTGGATTTTATTCTCCTATCAGAAGATGGAGATTTATAAAATGTGTTTATCACTTTGTTAAGTCACTGGCCATTCTTATGAGCTTATATTCGTGATGCAAAATTATGTTTTATTTTTTAAATTTTCATTTCATGCATGCATTATCATGATCGGATTCACCACTGCCACCATCCTCTTGGTTCCCTACCCCTTTCCTGATGACCCCTCCCGACCCCCCCACCCCCCACCCCCCACGCCGAATAACCTCTCTTCTACTTTCAACTTTTTATGTCCTAGATTCTGCCTGTGAGATAAATCATGTTATATTTGCTTTTCCACATCCGGCTTATTTCGCTTGACACGATGATCTTTAGTGCTGTGCACTTTCCTACAAATGGAATCATTTTCATCTTCCATGTGGCTCAGTAAACCTCTGCCGTGTATAACACACAACGCTTTCTATGTCATTCATCTGGGGATGGGCACCTAGGCAAGCCACTAGACTTTAAGTTCATCCTCCCATTGGGCAGTGTTCTAAGCTGTCAATCACGTCGGCTTCTGATTTACAGTTTGTAATTGATGGCTTTCTTCGAAATCGTGGAGGAGGATGCTGGGCTGCTAAAAGAGATGAGGTCACATTTGGCTCTGGAGCCCTCTCTGCTCCATGGTCATAAATATCCCACCCCTTCCAGGGACCCCACTCTGTGGTGATGCTACAGCTTCCTGCCTTAACTGTTGGGCTGCACGGCGGATCTCAGGTGGATGTGACTGTGGGTTCTGCCACCATCGCCAAGACCCCCAAAGCTACATGTATGGGAAACCCTTTGTCAACATGAGTCGCTGGAGACACATTTGAGAGACCTGACTCCTGACCCCAGAGCCTTGAGCAGCACTGAAAGGTCATTTGTCACAACAGTGGATACAAAGGCACCCTGAATGCTCACATAAGGGAAAAGTCAAGGGTGTGACTCTTCATGGATTTGTCCTTAGTACCTTGTACCTCTTCTTGTGTTCTCAGGTGTCCACACTTGCAGCCACCAGCAGACTGATGATTGTAAGGAAGTCCTTCATGGTCTCCCAGGAATCCGTGTTTCCTGTCAGGTCCTCTGAATGGAAAGGACAGGACCCCTGGACTAGCTGGGACATGCCCCTCATGCCCATGGGCCTTCATGCTGAGGGTCCAAACATCTTAGTTCCATTGGCTTTCTGCTCCTTATCCTTAGTCCAGACAGAGCTCACTCATCTCTGTTCTTTTTGTGTTACACTCTTTCCCTAAGGTGTTTCCTGTGTCTCTGGAACAACGTAAATGGCCGCAGAGACAATGGTCAGTGCCTGTTTCCGAGTGAATTCATAAGCCCCAGGGCTCTCCGAGTGCACAGAGAAAGCGTTCAGAACAACAGTGGTAAACGGGCCCTCAGGCTGCGTTTGTACACACAGACCCTCTCTGCAGCATCCAAGCTATCACAGCCTCCAGGGCTGGATGGGCCCTGCCTGAGCCATCATCACACAGCACTGAGTTTTCCTCAGAGGCCATGGGAAGAAGAGGAAATGTGCCTTTCACCTACCCACTGCCTATCTCAGAGTCTGTCTTCCCAGTGTAGCTAGAAGCTGACTCCTCCCCAGGCAAACTCCATCCCCTGCCTTCACCACTGTGCCTGATATCAATGCTGCTTCAAGGCACAGCGATCTACCTCCCAAAGCCAAACCCTTTTGTTCCAAATCACTGGGCAAATAGGCACCAACTATAGAGCGCAGCTGAGCTTCAAGAAGCCTCTTCGGTCTCTTTTTGTAGAGTTCCTCCAGCCTGAGGGTTGGTGGTGTTTCTTCATCTTACTTCAGAGACTTGCTCCTGACTGCTGATACATGTACACTATTGAGTACACCCACACACACTTTCTCTGTAACACAAATATCATAAGCAGGATAACATATTCATATACAGAGAAATGGAAAACCTTATCAATCTATTAACACACACAAATAGCCATAAGCAGGATAATATGTTACATATATGTAATACATGTGTGTAAGCATGCATACACACGCACATGCTGCAGTGTCTTTTTATCCCACAGTGGAATCCAGGGTTAGATCAGGTTGGAATACTTATCACTCCCCTGCAGAGGATTCACAGGCAGAAAAACAAAAAGTAGGAGGTTGAATCTGGACCAAGTGTCTATGTCCTCAGGCTTCTCTGAGAACAAAGACCAAAACTCTGGTGGATAGTGGTTCTCTATCCAAGTCATTAACCAGTTCACTCTGGCAGGTGGCCATCCCGGACCAAGGAAATTACACACCGCGGAAGTCCTCGCTCCCTTTTGTAACTGTATGCAGAGAGGGTAGTTTGCCAGTTTCTACCATTTTCATGGAAGTTAAAAACTTCAGTGAGTCCAAGTCCCTGGGAGGGTGCTTGTCAGGGGCAGAGGCCATCTGGAAGTGGTTTCTGAAGTCTCTTTGTGGCATAGGTGGCTTTTCTGTCTGGCATGGCACTGAGCCGCTTGTTTGCAAAGCCATTGCACAGGTCTTCATAAAGCCTTTTTCGTTAGTGTTAAATTTTAATAACTTGGGTTATAGGCAGGGTAGAAACAATATCTAAATGGCATTTAAAAGCAAATCTATTAAATTTTAGCGTAACTGCATTACATGGCTGGAAATATCATCATTTGGATCCTGTGGAGGGTGGGGCAGCCACTGTACGAGAGGAGAAATAGTGAATGCTTTGGAAAACACAATCTAAGCCTAATATCATGGCCGAGAAAGAGATTCTCTGCTCATTACCAGCAAGATTGTTTTTATCTTACCTATAACTAAAGTTATTAAAGTTTGAGAACTATAAAATGTTTAATGAGAAGCTGCAGGATAAATGATAGCAGCTCACTCCCAGAATGGTATTTGCTGATGATTAACTCCGAATCTCTTTTATAAGACAGCGAGTCTCCCAGTTTGCAGGGCACCCAACTTGTGAGAGTGTAATGCCTAAATGGTTAAAGCGCACAGTGAAACATTAGCTGGGTAGCTATGGAAACTGCCATGCTGTCCTTGCGGAGGAGGAAGAAGGTATGGTTTGAATCTGGGATGCTCACATCTCTTCTCGGCCCATAGGCTCATGGGTCAAGTGTCTGACCACTTGGTACCCAGCCAGAAGCATCCCTCTGGGATGCTGTAAAACTTCAGGTAGGCACAAGTGATTTACTGGGAAAGGCCTTGAGGATTGTAGCCTGACCTTGCTCCATGTCCAGTCTATGCTTTCTGGTCTACCAGGATCAGAAAGACCAGAATTCAAGCTCCCACCACCATGGACAGAGCCACAGCAGGCTCAACAGACTGGTTCTCCACCTGTGCACGACTCCCTGAGGATCAAATGACCCTTTAATGGGATCACATATCAGATATTTATATTGTGATTTATAATAGTAGTAAAATGAACATAATTTATGGTCAGTGGTAACCACAACGTGAGGAACTGCATTAAAGGGTCACAGCTTTAGAAAGGTTGCAAACCACTGCCCTAAACCTTCCCCAGCAAAGAGATTCTATGAACTGTGATCTTAGAAGTCTCCACCCCCTTGTATTGCATTTGTAGGAGAGACTCTGGTTTCCTCCATGCACTCCACACAGAGGGTGCTCTGGTAGGGTCAGAGAAAGTGGACACAGCATGGGAGAAGCTGTGGGAGGGCCAGAGAAGCTGCTGTGGCATGCTGCCAGCTGCAGTGAACACATCCTAGTCAGCCAAGCAACAGGTTTAGTTCCACCTCTTCCAACTGAGGACACATACCAATATTAATAGGTTGACTTCTGCTTTATAGACCAACAACAGAGGCATTGCTAGCCGAGTCTGTCTGGATGAGGAATAAGGTTTCTATTTCATGGGACTATGGACTATGTTGGCCACACACCATCAAATGGGCTCCATTCCATTCTGCTAAGATGTCCATAGTCATTCTAGATTCCCACTTGACAGAACTGCCTGGGTGTCACTGTGGATTAGCAGGTGCATTCAAAGAACAGCGCAAAAAAACTCAGCACACAAGGGCCATCCTCAGAGAATCTAATATCATCACTTCAGAGTGAGACTGAGAATTCATGTTTTCACAATCCTTCAAGCTGCACTCAGGCTGAGTTTGGAGCCACAATTCTCAATCCTGCCTGGACCAGGGGGAGCTTTAAAAGTTCTGACACCCAAGTCTTAGCTGCAAGGATACTCCCGTAATGGTTCTCGTGTGTGACCCGGCTACAGGGATCATAATGGCTTGCCAAGTGTGTCAAATTGGCAGTGGAGGCTGAGACTCCTTCTAACTTTGGAGGGTGATCTTGATAAAGCCTGGAGGTACTGCAATGACAGAGGGAGTGTGAGCTGGTTGGAAGGGATCACTTGTGCTAAGAGTGTGTATCTCAGCCCTGGAGTTTCAGAGGAAGGAGTGTTGGACCTGCCGTGCTCTGGGTGAGACTGGGAGTATGAAAGCATCTTATCCACTGATATGTGTCTTCCCCAATTTCTAAAGTGAAGAAAGGGAACAGTAGAGTGTTTTCTAAATTTCCAGGAGGCAAAGAAAGTCCAGGGTATTTGATAAGAAGCTACAGATGAAAGAGGAAACTTAACAGAGTGAGCCCAGGAGTTACGGGTCTTGTCTGGAATAGCAGCTGGAGAGAGCTATCTGCTATCCTCTGAGCTATGAAGAATCTTGGAGTGATTAGGGGAACAGGTGGGGTATGTTTGGGGAAGACAAGATCAGGAATATTAACTTGCTGTGATGTAATTTGAAGATGGGGGCAGAGTGGAGAGACTCCAGCTAAGCATAGCTCTATTACGTCAAGAGAGACATTTCTCATCTCTCTCTCTCTCTCTCTCTCTCTCTCTCTCTCTCTCTCTCTCTCTCTCTCTCTCTCTCTCTCTCCCTTATGGAGACTGAAAACAAACATTCAGACTGTTTCATAATCTTTGCTTCCTCTCAGGTCTCATTTGCTGCAAAGGGTGGAATACTGCTCCAAGGGATCGCAAGGCCCAGGGTGAAGCTGGTTTCATAAACGTGTTCGCCTGAGAAGGACTTGGCGGGTAGTGGGTAGAAGGTGTTAACAATTCGATTATGAAACAGTACCATCTCTCTCTGAACGGTTTTGAACTTAGTAGATATACACTAGGCTGTAAGGTAGCAATTGTCTTGATGACCTCTCCTAGTCTTTGAGAGGAGGAACTATCTGCCTACTCTCTGGTCTCCTATATCTAATTCTATCTGCCCAAGGAGACAGTGCATAGGTGCAGCAGGACACGGAGATGCTTGGCAGAAAATACCTTTCCCTACCCCCATGGCAGTGATTGGACAGAGTACCAGCCAGCTCAGGATGAGTCTGGTGATATGACCCTACACCTCTCCACTGAGCAGAAGCCACACACTTTCACTAGCCACTGCCACAGTCCCCTTTCTGTTCTGTTATAACCTTGCAAATATCCACAGTACCAAGTCTGAGCTAGGAGGGAGGGGGGAGGAGAGAGGGAAGAAGGTGGCGTTATTAACAGATCATGGAAGACTGACCCTCTTCACTTTCCTTCCGTTATGTAAGAATGTTGTACAAATCATTAGGTAAAAATTTGATGTGGCTCTTCCTTCAATTAAACATGATGATGGAGGCCAAGGCTGGCTCACTGTGCAGATTCCCCAGGAGAGCCTCCTTGCTGCAGAATGGAATACCTATTAGCTTTCCGCCAAAATAAAGGTCACCAGACAAGAGCCTCCTCATCCAACTCTTACTCCCTTGAACATGTAGTGTAATCAGGCAAGATGTGTCACACTCAGGAAACCAATGGTACAATTATATCGAATATGCCCACGGCTTGACAACCCTTTCCCTACTCTCTCAAAGTGCTCAGAATGTCAAAGAGCCCAGGCCCTGGCTTAAGAGAGGGAAGAATGGATATCTGAGTCCATGGGTTCCTGTAGGAGTTTATTCTCTCTACTCCTGATTTAAGGAAGAGACAATCACCCCAGCACATCATCTGAACCACCCAAGAATCAGAAAATTCCTGTGGGTAGGGCACACAACATGGGTCATATAGACTGTGAACCCTGAGCTATACACTCAGGTGTGCAAGCCTGTGGCCCTCTTCATTTTTCCATTAAAGCGCAGTACCTAATTTGAATTTTCATTTTCTTGTGCAAAAATTAGTATCAGATAATTTGATAGTCTTGCCTGGGATTGGTCCAAGTTTCTAAGCAATTGTGCCTTTATCCAGAGAGGTAAAGGACTGGATGGAGACAGAAGGGTCCAGTCCTGACCCTTACTGCATGCTGACATCTACCTACCGTGAATGGGCTGATCCTTGCATATCCATCTACAGGTCATGGCACACAGCATAAGTAGGCCATCTCAACATGAAATAGAGCCTGGAGCACTTTGGAAGAATGTCATAGTTTAAAGACACCTTCACATTTTCTTATTTACTTATTGTGAGGGGGAGGTATGTACATGCCCATGGACACATGAGCTGGGTGCATGGGTGGCAGTCAATAGACAACTTTGAGGAGTCAGTTCTCTGCTTAAAACACAGAGGTTTTGGAAATCAAACTCAGGTAATCAGCAATCCATCAGTGGGGCAATCTACACGAAGAAGAGGCAACATTGAAGACTACAGCACACAAACACAAGCGTGCATGCACGCACACCTTCCAGTTACATGAGTTGATAGTCTCCTTTTCCTGCTTCCACTGGTTTAAGCTGGAGTTCTGCCTCATGCCACCAGAAAGAGAAGAAGGAAGAGGAGGAGGAGGAGGAGGAGGAGGAGGAGGAAGAGGAGGAGGAGAAAGAGAAGGAAGAGGAGGGGGAAGAGGAGGAGGAGGAGGAGGAGGAGGAGGAGGCGGCGGAGGAGGAGGAGGAGGAAATCAAGGAGACTGGAGAGCAGCATAAATGAGAAATCAATTCAGTATTACCCAAGACAACAATAGCCACTGAGCTTCCAAGGGCCCCTGATGATCAGAGTTATGAAAGTTAAGCTTCTTTGGTCTCCAGGGAATCAGGTGCCCCAAGGATTAGCCTATAGTCTCCCAGGAAGTCATTGGTTAAAATCAATGTGTATTTCTCAGTTTCATTATCAAAAGCAAGACTATTGGTTTAAGCTAGATCTCATCCCACTGAAAAATAACTCCAGGTATGTATAGTTTCTGTTCAAGTAAGACATTGCCCTAAATTAGAAATTGTTTTTTGTTTTCTGAGATTTTCACACGAAGCATTGTATTCACAAACCTTTTCACTCCCCTCCCTCATCCAGCTCTTCCCACACTCTTCCAAGTCTCTCTCAAATTCATGACCTCTTCTTTAGCTATCGTTTATTAATTTGTGTGCATGCGTGTGCATGTGTGTTTGTGTGCATGTGTGTAAACCTTGTTGTGGTTCTTCCTTCAGTTAAACATGGAGGCAAAGCCTAGTTTGGTGTGCTATGTTCCAGCTTGATTGCTCAACTGGATAACACACACACACACACACACACACACACACACAGACTGCAGAGTCCATTTACCATTACTCAGATGTGTAAATGTGTGGGGCTGACTGCATGGGACTGTATAACCAACCTACCAAGGAGTTAATCCCTAGAGAAGGCTTAGCCTCCCTGCCTCAGCAGCTGCTAACTTTGCTTCTTCCTTCCTCCAGGGGTGGGCCTTGAGAGATCCTCTCCAGTTGAAATTAGAGATTTGTGAGATTTGCTTGAATGAAGCTCTTTTTGTCTGACCAGGACCTGCGTGGGTGTTGCATGGCGTAGTACCTCTGGTCTGTAGGCCAGGATGCTGATCAGTGAAAACTGTCCCAACATTCAAGCTAAGAGACCCCTACCTCTGCCATCTTGGTAGGTGTAGGGCAAAGGAGCAAGTGGAAGTCAATTTAGAAAGAACCCGCACCCTGTGCTCCATGTGCTCTCTTCAGAAGTCTTTCTGCCGTGGCTGGCTGGGCAAAGAAGCTTTCCCAAAGAATGTTTTCATGCAAAAATTCTAAAATGCTGAGAATACAATAAGATGAACGGCCCCTGGAGGCTACGGCTTAAATATTTTATCTTCCCAGATATCAGTTACACTGCACTTCCCTCCAAGGACCTAAAGTCTTTTAAATATAGCATCTAATGAATCCTCCTGCCATCGATGGATGGCACACCATCGTTACCCTGATTTCACAGGTGAGGACACGGTACCTCCAGAAGGGTCCAGAGGTCCTGACAGCCCAGAGACAGTCAGTGGAAACCTCTATCACACTGCTGGTGGTGGCTGACCCCACAGGACACCACAAGTAAAAACTACTGGAAAGGCTTCTGCACACACCACCAAGTGAGATAACATGAGAGGGCTGGGGACAGCTCTGGCTCCTGTGCATGCAGATCAGGAAGTGACAGACTCAAGAGCCATTTGCCACATAGCTAAGGCGTCACCCTGCTTTTTTACAAACAGCCATTTCTTTGGAAGACAAGCACTACCGTTAATAAAGTTGGTTACAACCATATGCCAATTTCTCCCAAATGGCTAGATGACATAGCAGACCCAAATCAGGCCTTACTACATGCTTCCATATGAGCAGACTTTGGCCACACATGACGTTTCCTCCAAGCCTGTGATGAACTCATCCTTCTTCTTAAGTCACAGAGGCAGACACTAGCCTGAAGATACAATCAGATGTGTTTGGCTTGGAAAGGGAACAGCAGAACCGTGTTTCTGCCACAATCACTGTCCAGCTGCTCCCACCATTCACTATGCAAACCACTGTAACGGTTCAGATGCTGTTTTTAATGACATGGCTGTTGCCATGGCCTCGGGGTAAGCAGGAGAGTCTCGGGAGAGAGACCCTTTCTGCTCCACCCAAACCATCACCTTTGCATGTGGGGGCTGAACATGAATCTCAGAAAGGAGTAGAGAGAACGGTTTCTCAGAGGAAGGCAGCATCCTAGTTGTCCAAACTCAAACTTGCTCAGTTCTGACACTCCCTAAAACCAGGGAGGAGGGGGAAAGTCCCAGGGTGTGCCAAAAACTTCAGGCCCAAGAGATTTCCATTCCAATATAAAGCTTAGAGCTTCCAGAAGGGGGAAGAAAGAAGGGAACAGGGGAAGAGACAGATGTAAGACAAGGGACTATAAGGAAGATAGATAGATAGATAGATAGATAGATAGATAGATAGATAGATAGATAGATACAGAGAAATGGCAGGATATAGGGAGGTGACCAATACTGAAGAACATGATAGGCACCTAGAAGTAGATGATACATGGACCAAAGCAGAAGCTAACTGACTGACATATAGATGATAGATAGATAGATAGATAGATAGATAGATAGATAGATAGATAGATAGATAGATAGATAGATAGACAGATAGGTAGATAGATAGATAGATAGATAGATAGATAGATAGATAGATAGATAGATAGACAGATAGGTAGATAGATAGATATACATAGATACATAGATACATACATAGATATATACATAGATACATACATAGATACATAGATACATAGATACATAGAATATAATAGAAATGAATGATATATATGAATGAAATAAACATGATAGATGATAGAGATAGATGGATACATGCATACATGCATGCATACATACATATATAATACATACATACATACAAGACAGACAATGGAAAAGCAGATGTACACAAAGAAGAAGAACAGCAGCAAAGAAAGCATGAGAAGAATCTTAAACAGAAAGAGAAAAACATGGAAAGAGAGGGAGAAAAAGAAGAGGAAAGCAGAAGGAAGTACCATGCTGGAGATGGCAGCCTCAGACCCACGTTGTAAAATGACAAGGATTGAGTGAGCAGTCTCTAATACAGATAATATTGTCTGTGTAGTCTATAAATATAAAATTAAATGCTGACCTCTCTGGTCCATGTCAAAAGTCCAAGCCAGTGTCAGCACATATTGTTTTTATTTGTTTCAAGAGAAAATAGATCAACAGCATTAACCTCCCAATGAAGAGAGAATTGAATGAATTAAGAAGCAGAACCATAAATCGTGCCACTTTTATTGGCACCGTGATAAACATGCCCCAGGCTTCACAGGGAGTGGGGTCTGGGATATTTTCAATACCCTGAAGCAGCCTCTTCGCCACCAAGAAAGGCAAGGAGATATTAATTCACCAACGAGAAAGGAAAAGAGACATTAAGACTCAGGCCCCGTTCGCCCACTTCTCCTGCCTCTATCCATCTCCATCTGACAAGGCAGTGGCACACACTTCCAGAAATATTGAGAAGGAGAACCTGGACAGAGGCAATTTGGAGAGTCTCTGGGGGAGCCAGGGTGCCGGGAGCCAGCTTCTGCAATGTTGGAGGGTTGGGGGAGATGGAAGGCAGCCTGGATTTCCAGGGCACAAGTCAAGCTGTGAGACCAAGGTGTCTCTGGGCTCCAGCTTTCATGGTCATGGGACGCGCTACTTGCCAAGAAGGGAAAGGGGAAGGGTGTCAGCCCCGGTTCCACATCCTTATTGGGTAGCTGCTTAATAAAGCGGCATTCCGGTGGCAAAGGCAGTCTCAGGTGGTGCTTTAGCTCCAAGTCCGCGGTGATTCAGAGCAGTTCTTGCTTTCAATAGCAGAGCTTGTCACGGTGCTCACACAGGAGAGTCACACACGGGGCCAACTTGACCTGTTTAACCCCAGGAGTCCAGAGAAGTCCCCCAGCTTCGCGCCTTCTCCACACCCAGGTCCCATCTCCTTGTGCTAACCCTCCCTTCCAGCACTTTAATTCTGAAGGTGCCAAGGTAGGCTGGGTGGAGACTGAATGAATCCTTTACAACCTTTGCTAGGTTTCCCATGAAATAGTGGAAGGGAGGAGGATTTTATATGAAAAAGAACACCAAAAAGATAAACACATCAGACTAAAGAAAACCTTACAGTTATCAACAAATGATATATATTTGTAAGCCAATGGCAAGCACATTGACTAGGTCATTACAACTCAAAAATAATCACCCCTTAGCACAGAATTGCAAAGCAGTAAAGATTTTTCTGGCTATTAAAACACTCTCAATAGATCCTCTACAAATCTGCTGCTGGCTGTATAGTCCCTCCTAGAGGCATTGTGGGCATTCCAGGTCTGTCTAACCGGGATGAGCACTAGTCACAGTGCTCCCATGACTGGCTAGACTCACGCACTTGATTATCCAAGTGGCTAAGGTAGCATGAGCTCCTCACACCCAGTACTGGGGACCGAGCTTGAACCAGGGCATGCTCAGGTTGGTCGGGTGCTCTACCACAGAGCTACCATCCCAGCCCTCAGCTACATAAGCTTCATTAGCTCAGTGAGATTTTGCCTTGGTTCTGTGACTGTGTAGACACACTCAGGCATCTGACGTGACATAACTTGCTGTGATCTCTCAGTTTAAGATTGGCTCACTGATAGAGCACCTGCTGCGAGTTTACCAATGAGAGGCTGGGAACTGTCTCAGTGATTCAGGGGGAAAACACATGTCTGGAATTCACCAGTGAGGGTTTTGAGGTGCAGTTGCCTGACATGTCCAATGCCCTGAGTTCTACCCCAAAAAACCTGATTGATGACAGCAATAATAATCATTGACAGCATGCATGATTCTAACGATATACCATATATATTCTTTTATATATTATATACATTATTATACATGTTTATATAGGCATATATAAATATATAATATATTTTGTACATAATAATATGTAATGTATATATATACATATATATGTGTGTATATATACATGTGTATATATATATATATATATATATATATATATATATATATATATATATATATATTCTTTTTTACACTAGAGGCTTCATTTGCCTTTGCAGTTCATAGTTGGTGTGAATTGCTCAGGTCTGCTCTGCCCAAGGCTTATAAGAAGAATAAGCAGAGATGATGCTGATGCCGTTATCCGTTGGCTCATCGCTGAGACTCTAAACTGCATTCTGTATAATGGTGTCCACACTGAGTGTGCTTTTCTTGAGTTTCATGAGTTTGTTAGAATGTGAGGTCAAGATCAGGCTTCCCCCATGTCCACTTGATCTCTCTCCTCTGAGGCTGCCCTATGCCTTCACAGTGCCTTTCTAAGGGGAGAAGGCCTCTTTGGCTCTGTAGACCTCTCACTCAATTGCATCTCACTGTCTAAACAGTGTTGTGTTGTGTGCTTCTGCACTCTTTGGAACCAGCCCTACCCATTTCTGCTGCTGTCTTCTTGCCACAGGCCACAAGGGGAAACGGAACACTTCACAGTCCTGCCAAATCCTTTTTTCTCTTGGTTTCCAGCATCCCTCGTCAACCCTGGTGGAAAGGTACTGATGTGACTGGACGTTCACGCATGTACCTGAGAATCTCCCTCAATGTGTCATACTTTCCCAGGTTCCTTTGGGTCTCAGTGCACTTGAAGTGCCGAAACCTAGAACTAAAGGTATGATTCTGTTTAATATTACCACAAGCAACGCTACAAACTTATAGTTTGGGTAATCTTTTCTTTCTTTCTTTCTTTCTTTCTTTCTTTCTTTCTTTCTTTCTTTCTATCTATCTACTTGCCTAGTAAAGATGCTTCAAACAGCTTAGCTTAGCTGTGGCTTATAGGCTAAAACATCATCTGCTCTGCCCATTTGTTGCTGTGTATATTGTTTGAATACAGGTAATCTACTCAAGACTTATGTATGAAAGACTAACGCCCCACTGCTCTTCTGGAGGGGTAACTGAATCATAAGGGCATTAACCTCAGCATTGGATTAATTCACGAATGAGTTCATGACTGAGTGGAAGCAAGGGTAAGATGGAGGAAGTAGCTCACTAGGGACTGCCTTAGAGACAAACTCTGCCCATCCCTGCCTTCTGCTTCCCGGCTGCCATGAGATGAGACTCCCTGCCTCCTCCCTCCCTTTCCACCATGATGTTCTGCCTCCATTCCAATGGATCCAGCTGACCTTGGGCTGAACACCAGGGGCAAAGGGCCAGCATACATTTTTACCCTTTAAAGGCATCCTTCACAACTGTGAAAATCTGACTCCCAGAGGAAGCCTAAGGGAAGGCACCCTGCTTCTTTAAGTCCATTCATGTATTCTAAATGTGAAGGTTTTGAAAGTACCAAGTTCAAGACCCAAAATGCCTATGAGAAATACCTGATAGGATGGAACACCTATGGCACGATGTAGTACTATGCAGCTACTAAAAACAATGAATTTATAAAATTCTTAGACAAATGGATAGATCTGGAGGATATCATCCTGAGTGAAGTAACCTAATCACAAAAGAACACACTCACTGAGAAGTGGATATTAGCCCAGAAGCCCAGAATACCCAAGATACAATTTGTAAAACACATGAAACTCAAGGAGAAGGAAGACTAAAGTGTGGATACTTTATTCCTTCTTAGAATGGGGAACAAAATACCCATGGAAGGAGTTACAGAGACAAAGTTCAGAGCAGAGACTGAAGGAATGACCATCCAGAGACTGTCCCACCTAGGGATCCATCCCATAAACAACCACCAAAACCAGACACTCTTGTGGATGCCACTAAAGTGCTTACTGATAGGAGCCTGATAAAGCTGTCTTCCGAGAGGATTTGCCAGTGCCTGACAAATACAGAATTGGATGCTCACAGCCATCCATTGGACAGAGCACAGGGTTCCCAATGAAACAGACAAGAGAAAGTACCCAAAGAGCTGAAGGGGTTTGTAGCCTCATAGGAGGAACAACATTATGAACTAACCAGTAACCCCAGAGCTCCCTGGGACTAAACCACCAGTCAAAGAAAACACATGGTGGGACTCATGGCTCTAGCTGCATATGTAGCAGAGGATGGCCTAGTGCTTCATCAATGGGAGGAGAGGCTCTTGGTCCTATGAAGGCTCTATGCCCCAGTATATGGGAATGCCAGAGCCAGGAAGTGGGAGTAGGTGGGTTGGTGAGCAGGGGGACGAGGGAGGGGATAGGGGATTTTCGGAAGGAAAACTAGGAAAGGGGATAACATTTGAAATGTAAATATAAAAAATATCTAATTAAAAGAAAAAGGAAAAAGAAAGTCAGGAAGGAGCCTATTTAATTTTCCAGGTGGCCAGGCCTTGCATTTGTTTCTATAGATGGTTTACTTTGGCAGAGGTGGAAGTCTGGATTACACACTTGTGGATGAATTGGTTACTCGACATTGATGAGGTTAATTAACTCAGATGGTATAGACACTCGAACTGGATAATTCAGGATGAAAAGATGGGTTTTGGCATGTGTGAGAAATAAAAGTATTAATCTCCTTTATCATCCACTTTTATATAGAACTTTTATTAACATGTGCTAGAGAAGGAGACATAAGAGATAAAACACCCGTGTGCCAGCCACTTTCCTGGGAAGATTGGCGGGGGGGGGGGGGGGGGTGGCCCGTAGATCTTCAGAGCACCATGTTGACTTATTACCTGCTATTAGGAGGGAATGTTCATTTCTCATTTGTCTGGATAGAAAAGCCTCTTCCGTAATCCTGAGCACTAATAGCCCCACAAAGAGTAGAGTTTGGGTTCCTAAATTACCAGGGTTGGCTGTGTCCCAAGCCTGAAGATACCCTGGCTTTCTGCTTCTCATTTCTCACGTCTCGTGTGAGCACAAGAGAGGCTAACCCCAGATCGGACTTCCCAGAGGACCAAAGAGAATGCAGCCAGACATCAACAGCCCTGGGTAGGCCTGTTTGGCTGAAGTCTCCGAAGTGATTCAGAGCCTTGACATGATGTGAGTTCAGCCCAATGACTGTACCCTCCTTTCTAGGATATTTCTAATTATCTCCCAACCCAAACAAAAGAATTTATGTTGATGCTATAGACACACACACACACACACACACACACACACACACACACACACACACACCATTCTCCACTCTGAATTGCTTGCCTGCAGGGACATTTGTGCAGTCCCATTAGATTATACATCCCCAGTGGTTTGGGTCATTCACAACCAGGGAGACCAAGCTCCAAAGGCAGGCAAGAGGTGATGGGTTCAGTTATTGATCAAGTCTCTTCACATTGATCCTTTCACCTCCCTCAGAGGATGAGGGCCATCACTGCATCTGCTACTATGAATATAAAATCTGCATCCATGACAGGAGCTATGATGTCATCTGATCCCCCGCTAGAGAAAAAATGACTAGAGGTGTTGGAGTACCATAGCCTGAAAGGCAACCTAGCCAATTCCCCTGACAATTGTCACTTGTTGGGGCTGGCTGAGGGAACTGGGTCTGGATGGGTCAATACAGAAAGCTTGACTGTGGTAATCATTTGCTAGACATGACTTGTGCTCAAGTACAAGGTGTGTGCTTGGTACACTCTCTGAGAATGGGTCTGAGACTGAAAACCAGTAGAGATCCAGAAAACACACTAAAGCCCACCTCCTACCTCCAACCTCCTACCTTCAAGCATCTCCTAGCTCCAAAACACTGCCTCTGACCCTCAATGCTGCGCTTTTTGGAGCTTAAAGGGCCATCCCTGTGTCTGACAACAAAGTAGAGCCCAGAAGTTGCATCACCAATTTAATTCTTTCCAAAGACACAGTATTTTCAAAGTTTTGTATAAAGCCAAAGTGAAAGACAGAAAGACAGAGAGAGAGAGAGAGAGAGAGAGAGAGAGAGAGAGAGAGAGAGAGAGAAGGAAGAAAGCAAGCAAGGAAGGAAGGAAGGAAGGAAGGAAGGAAGGAAGGAAGGAAGGAAGGAAGNCTCTCTCTCTCTCTCTCTCTCTCTCTCTCTCTCTCTCTCTCTCTCTCACACACACACACACACACACACACACACACACACACACACACACACACACTACAGATGCCATTTAGTGTTGCTCTTTTGTACAAGTGCTGAGGGTTGACACCTGGGGTTAGCTGACCTCTTAGGGGTCTTGTCCCTGGAGAATCCTGATTCCCCATATCTCAGTAGTTATTGAGTTCCTGTAGTTCTTCATCTAAGAGTTGGGTCCTATGCCATTTCACCCATCTCCATTGGCGTATTGGCTGGTATTGTTCTCAGGCAGGCTTTGAGTGGGGAGCCATAGTGTTGAGATTTTTTGGTTGTCCCTTCTCTGTTATGTCTAGAAGATGCTGTGTTGCGCTGGTTCTGGTTCTCACAGTCTTTCCTCTATCTTCTCCCTAATTTTCCCTGAGCCTTGGGTGTTGGATAAAACATTTACTTCTTAAAAATGCAATATTGTACTTAGCCTCTGAGAATTCATGTATGCATATGATGTGCATTGATCATATTCATCTTCTCATTCCCCCCTCTTCCTCCTCCTCCTCTTCATCATCATCATCATCATCATCATCATCAGCAGCAGCAGCAGCAGCAGCAGCAGAAAACCTCTCCCCAATTCTCTCCCCTACTTCATGTCTTCCTTTTAACCCACTGAGTCCAGTTAGCTCTGCCAGCAGGTGCACAGCTGTAAGGCTGTTCATTGAACTGTGGCCTGAAAGTAAACTGACTCTGCCTTCCCCGAGCAGGTATCAGTTGTCAATAGTTCCTTTGCTAAGGATGGGACCTTGTGGCACCTCCCTTGCCCATCCTGGAGGGCTGATTGGCTTGATCTCACACAGGTCTGGTGTTGGTAACCAACCTCAGTTTCCGGGGGGTTTATCCCTTTCTGTCAGTCAGTAATATTTAATACAAACATTGTGATGCGGTGTGACTGTGAACACATATTCATAGTATTGTAAGAAATGTGGGCTGGGAAAGGGTCACTCCAGATCTGTGCTGCTGCTGCTGCTGCTGCTGCTGCTGCTGCTGTGATGATGATGATGGTGGTGGTGGTTGTGGTGGCAATGGCCATGAGATGCGCTCATATGTAACTATATAGACTCAGGTAGAAGTTGGGTTAAATCTCTCTTTGTATCGGTCTTGATTCTACCCAGTGTCAGTTCTGGTTCCTTTCAATCCAAGGCTTGTATATTTTCGGTTATTTCCGAATACCACAGGAGCTAATATCCACTAGACATGTGTATGCCCGGTGTCATACCTGAGGATGGGAAGTGTCTTTATCTGGATCAGTGTGAGCACTGGTGCACTTAGCTTCAGTTCCAATGGCTCAGTGTGAGTGGGGCAGTGGAGGGCTCCAAACCAGGTCACCCCTCTTCATGCTCTGGAAGGTGACATCTAGTGCAGCTCCACTCATAGTAGTCTGTGACTGTCTAGGCCACTCACGGTAGTCTATGAGCAAAAGCAGCTTGGGAACTAAAGGACTTATTTGGCTTACACATTACACATCATTGTAGAAATTTATGACAAGAACTTACGGTAGGAAGCTGGAGGTTGGAACAGAAGCAGATATCAATAGCCTGCTTTGTTAAATGAAGTCACTCATGTCTACTTCTCTGGCCTTCTGTGAACTCAGAATAGAGCCTGCACTCGCTGCATCCAGTTTTGGGGGGTGCCTCTTTTTACTAGAGCATGAAGGAGGCTGTCTTCACACCATCAGGAGTCCCCCTGATTCTGGAAGTAGGCCAAATCCTCCCCCAGGAACCTCCCGAAGGTCAAGACTACAATGATGGTCCTTCTGTCTCTGGTAGTTGGATACACCTCTGCTCTGAGAATCTCTGGAAAATTCTAATGAAGGAAGAAGACCAGATATGAGCCAGCACTAGAGAACCCAGGAGGTCAAGAGGTCTAGGTGGCAATGAAGGAACTATGACATGGCTGAAGGAACAACAGAGCAGGGTTGACTGGGGGCCCTGGCTGACTGTCCATCTCTGACCCCAGTCTTCAGGATGACCTGGCCGTCTCTTCTTCCTTGATTGTTAACTTGTGTGTTAACACATGAAAAAAAAAAAACCTCAACTGAAGGGTTGCCTGAATCAGACTGTACGTGTAGCTGTGGGGGCATTTTCTTGATTATTAATCATTGTAGAAGAGCCCAGTATACTGGAGGCAATATTGTGTGCAGGCAGGTAGAATCAGGATGTATAAGAAAGCTAGCTGAATATAAGGTCAGGAGCAAGTCAATACACAATATTCTTCTGCTATTTCTCCTGCCAGACTAAGAAGCTACATTAAAGCCTTTCTTTATCCTGTAGCATCAGTCTACAGCTGGAGACTACTCCAAAATAGTGACCATGTATCTGTCAGCCATCGCTGCGTAACAAATTGCCCCGCAAATGTGAAAGCCTACCTACTGGACTGTCTACAAGCCAGAACTGTGTGCTAGACTCTTGGTAGTATCTATTCAGCTGCAAGTCCATAAAAGGGGTGGCTGGCCTTAGATGACCTCAACTGGGATGACATCTGTCTTAGTTGGGGTTTTACTGCTGTGAACAGACACCATGACCAAGGCAACTCTTATAAGGACATTTAATTGGAGCTTGATTACAGGTTCAGAGGTTCAGTCCATTATTATCAAGCATGGTAGCCTCCAGGAAGGCATGGTGCAGGAGGAGCTGAGAGATCTTCCCCTTCATCTGACACAGCTAGAAGACTGGCTCCCAGATGGTTAGAAGGAGGGATTCACTGTCTACCCCCAGAGTGACACACTTCCTGCAACAAAGCCACACCACCTAATAGTGCCACTCCCTGGGTCAAGCATGCTCAAACCACCACAGTGTCTGACGCTGCACTGTCTCCCATGCTGCAGCAGGTTGGATGGCCAAGGCTTATGGATAGGATATTCACAAGGTTCTAAGAGAAAAAAAAAAAGCAGGGTCGTGCAAATCTCTGGAGACCTGCAGTCAGAAATGCATTCTTTTTCCTCACTGCCTTGTATTGGCAAGTACTGTGTCCAGCTCTGATGCATGAGACACAGAGAGGTACCCTTTGTTTCTTCGAAACACAAAATAGATAACTTTTCTTAGCACTTTTTAGAAGCCCATATGGTGTATTTTGATCATATTAACCTCTCCTTCCTTAGTTTCTCCCAGATCTGCCCTCTCTGCCCTATCCACCCAATTCTGTGTCTCCCTTAAGTCCAACTTGTATTGCCCATATAGACTTCAGTGGCTACTCACCAGAGAGAAACCAACCTACCAAGGCCATACCCCTAAAAGAAACTGCATTTCCCTCCTCAGCATCTGAGGGGCTACTAGCAATTGAAAGATACCCTTCTTAATGGTAAAGAATGGCAGAGTCACAGGGAAAAAGTTAAGAAAGAACAGTTTAGTGCTTAGCTCAGCTCCTAGAGCCAGTGACTGCATGCACAAGGCCTGGGGTTCCATCCTCACTATGGCGTACACCGGAGACAGGGTGGCTCATACCTCTATTTCCAGCACTTGGGAGGTGGAGGTAGCAGGATCAAGGAGTCACCTCAAATTGTGTGATTGTGTGCATGCACATACCTGTCCTGTGTGTGTGTGTGTGTGTGTGTGTGTGTGTGTGTGTGATTTTTTTGAACCACAGGCTAAGAGGAATACTTGATGAATTATTGAAAGTCCATCTGATTAAGCAGGGCACAGCTCCCTTCCTGCCCCCAACTCCTCCCTCCCTGCCCCCATCTCCCTTGCCACCCCACCCCACCCCACCCCTTCCCCACCCCCAACCCCTGGCTTTGCCCCAAACCTCTCTTCCTACCCTCACCTCCCTCCCTGCCCCCACCCTCTGGCTATGCCCTAACCTTCCTCCCCACATCCACCTCCCTCCCTCCCTCCCTCCCTCCCTCNCCCACCTCCCGCTCTGCCCCACACCTTCCTCCCCTGTTGTTGCACCCATCCTGTTGTTTCCCCCCAAACATGAGAAAACCATTTTGCTCAGTTGCGTTTCCACTGACAGTTGAGAATACTTTTTACCCATTTATGGGTGCAAATTAACGAGATGACAACAGACTGAAGCCAATGACAAGCGCTAATCTGTAAGCAAAAACAAGGGATGAGGAGCCGAGAGCTGTGCAGCTGTTTTATTTTAATTGAGGAATGATTTTATGTTAGAAACACTCAATATTCACAGCAAATTAAAAATAACGAAGTGAATTGATACCAATGATATATATATTTTTTTGCTTACTACCCTTTGTAAGTCTATTTCTTCACACAAATTGACAGGTCTAATTGATACACATGCTATTATTCCTCATTAGTAGACTGAATAAAATAATTCTTGATTAAATTTATTGCAATTTACCAATCTAGCATAATGTTTGCAAGCTATAAAAGTCAATCAACAGGAAACCAGGGGGAAAGCCAGTGACATTATTGCATTTTACATAACACAAGTGGCCTCCCTGCCATGAGAAAGGGACAGCCAGTTGAAGACTTCCCCAGGTGAGCAGTAGGCTGAGGAGGAGAAGCTCTGACCCCATGTTGGATTCTATAGGTATCAGAAAAGTTCAAGGCTACCTTCCGCTGCACAGGTGGCCTGGACTCAAGCTATCCCTGCCCTTCTGGCTCTTGGAGGCCCTTGATAATTTCAACTTCCAATGACCTTCAGAGGCCTGGAGCTAGCAACAAAACAGGGTATCTCTCCTGCCTCTTAGATGGGTGTCATTAGAGGCTTCCCATAGACCTGTTGTTGCAGAGACAACATGGTAGCCCTCAGGCCATGTGCCCGTGAGAAGCCGTCCACATCACGGGAAGTACTGAGTCTTTACTCCTAGGAATAAGACAATTATGGTCTGTCTGTCTCCTTGGCTCTTGGGTACCAGACCCAACAGCACACATGATGGCCCCAAGTCCTATGGGTCCACCAGGATTTTACAAAGTCTACAGGTTAGTGTTATCTTTATTAAGGTGAGCGATGCACCAAGTGATTAGTGCTCAGCTTTCTAGTGAGCAGGTGTTTCTGGCCTCTGTGGACAAGTTTCTCTTTGGACCTGAACTAAATGTGGCGTCTCTGTGGGTCTGTACGACTGTTCCCTGAAGCCTGGCATTCTAGTCCATTCAGTATGTATCCATGCAGCCACTAGTCTCCTCTTTAGTCAGGGTTTCTAATGCCATGAAGAAATGCCATGACCAAGGCAACCTGGAGAGGAAGGGCTTATTATATTTCCAAATCACAGTCCATCATTGGAGGAAGTCAGGACAGGAACTCAAGTAGGGCAGTGTACTGGCTAGGTTTGTGTCAACTTGACACAGCTGGAATTATCAGTCTTTTTCCTCAAAGTCAACCCCTTTACGGAGGTACTCTAGATCGACACTCCGTAAAAGAGTTAATCACTAGTTCCCGGGGAACACCCACCCTGGTAGAGACCCGACCGTCAGAACCCAAGATATTCTCTCGTCCGACTCGTTCGGTCCCGAAGCAAGCCAGTAAAGAACATCCCTCCATGGCTTCTGCATCAGCTCCAGCTCCCTGACCTGCTTGAGTTCCAGTCCTGACTTCCTTGGTGATGAACAGCTGTATGGAAGTGTAAGCCAAATAAACCCTTTCCTCCCCAACTTGCTGCTTGGTCATGATGTTTGTGCAGGAATAGAAACCCTGACTAAGACAGGCAGGAACCTGCGGGCAGGAGCAGATGCAGAGACCATTGTGGGGAGATGCTCACTGGCTTGCTCTCCATGGCTTGCTCAGCCTGCTTTCTTATGAAGCCCAGGAACACCAGTCCAAGGATGCCCCCCCACACACACACACAATGGCTTGGGTTCTTTCACATCAATCACTAAGAAAATGACCTACAGTTGGATCTTATGAGGCATCTTCTCAGTTGAGGCTCCTTCCTCTCATTAATTCTAGCTTGTGTCCAGCTGACATGAAACCATCCAGGGCACCTCTGCAGGTATGGATCCTGGGGACATTGTGGGAATAATCCTCAACCCCCTAGCTCTGTCCTTAGAGGTCCCTGGTAGTCTGCAGACAACTGTGCCATTAAAAGACTATGGAGTTTTGGACCTCATAGTTGTTCAAATATTCTCGCTAGCTTATCTCCTGGGCTGGAGGATATTGCCACCCTTCTACACTTTACCATCTTAGCTGCAAGTATCTCACCCCCCTGGAACCTCATCTCCCCTCTGTTAGACACTTCCTTTTGGAATCCCATTTCTCAGCATTCTGTCACGAGGCTGTGAGTTACAAGCAACTTCTGTCCTAGTAAACACTGTGACCAAAGACCAACTTAGGGGAGGAATGGGTTTATTTCAGCTTACAGGCTAGAGCCTATCACCGAGGGAAGCCAGGGAAGAGGTCGGGGCAGGAACCTGGAGGCAGGAACTGAAGCTAGACTGTGAAGGAACACTCCTGACTGGATGGAACTCCAGGAGAGTTATTTTACCCCCTGTTCAGGTGTGGCATCTTACACAGTGGGTTAGGCTGGCCCACATTGATCATTAATTGAAAAATGCCCCACTGACATATTCTTTTTGCTTGTCTGTCTGTCTTGAGATATTGTCTCACTGTACACACTGGCTGGCCTGGAACTCTCTATGTAGACCAAGTTGGCCTTGAACTCATAGAGAGCTGCCTGCCTCTGTCTCCCTGAGTGGACCACTGAGCTCATTCCTCAGGGGCCCTTCTAACATCTACAGGGCAAAGAGAGGCCCCTGAAACATGGCTTTTCCTGATCAGTGAGCAAGTGGTAAGGACCCTGCAAGCACCTTCTCAACTACTGCTGTTCACTGCTCAGCCCTCTCAGAAGAGGGTTCTTCCCTCGGATTCTCACATACTTTGTTCTCTTACCTCTCTCTGTGTGTATCTATCTCTGTCTCTGTCTCTGTCTCTGTCTCTCTCTCTGTGTCTGCCTTCTGTCTGTCTGTCTCTGTCTTTCTTTGTGCATGTGTGTCTGCTTTCTGTCTGTCTCTGTCTCTCTGTCTCTCTCTGTCTCTGTCTATCTGTCTCTATCTGTCTCTGTCTGTCTCTCTGTCTCTTTCTCTCTCTCCTGTCTGTCTGCATCAGGAGGTTCCTGACTTTCCAGATGTGGTGAGGTCCATCTATATCCTAGGAGTCTGGGAGGTTAAAGTAGGGGGATCTTGAGTTTTTGTCCACCTTGAATAATGTAGTGAGACCCCATCTCAAAATACTAGAAAGGGAGATAGGAAAGGGTGAGTATGTGGGCTAGTTCTATGTCAACTTGACAAAAACTAAAGTCATCTGAGAGGAGAACTTCAATTAAGAAAGTACCTCTATAAGATCAGGCTATAGGTAAGCCTGTAGGGCATTTTCTTAATTAGTGATTGATGGAGGAGGGACCAGTCCATTGTGGGTGGTACCATCTCTAGGATGGTGGTCCTCTGTTCTATAAGAAAGCAGGTTGAGCAAGCCACAAGGAGCAAACCAGAAATTGGCACCCATCCATGGCCTCTGCCTTAGCTCCTGCTTCCAGGTTCCTGCCTTGTTTGAGTTCCTGTCCTGACTTCCTTTGATGATTAACAGTGATATGGAAGTGTAAGTCAAATAATCCCTTCCTCCCCAACTTGCTTTTTGGTCCTGGTGTTTCGTTAGAGTAATAGAAGTCCTTACTAAGACTGTGAGTATGTAGTTTGGTAGTAGGGTACTAGTGTAAATTCAAGGCTGTAGATCCAAGTCCTGTACTTCTTACACCCAAGTAAGTGTGCAGGTGTGTGTGCACCTGTACACACACAGACTTATAGGAGTGAATGAGTACTTGCTTTCTTAGGACAGAATCACAAATGATTGGTTATAAAAAGGCCACCTTCACTATTTATTTGACTGTGCTGGACTCTGCTTTCTTATTTTCCATCCAGAGTTGAAGGAACAAACATAACCATTCCAACCCCATGCTCTTTTAAGCTCAGAACTGTGAACCAAGTCAATTTTTTTCTTTTCTTTTCTTTAGAAATTACTCAGTCAAGTGTTCTGTCTCAGTAAAAGAAAATGGCCCAAAACAACTAGTAGTAGATTTGATAGGAAAGTGTTTCATGTTTTGACAAAGAAGTTCAGAGAAGTGGAAGGCAGAGTTGGGTGGGACAGTGGATGATGAGACCCAGAAAACTGAGATGTTACACTTGTCTCCTCTTCTATACTCCTGGCACACTCCTCTCCTCCATCCTCCCCAAACCTGCCACCCTTTCCTGCCCATTGTTAAAACAATGGTTTCATCAGCCTTGCCCCATGGTGGTCTGGCAGGGAAAAATACTTGATAAAAGATATTAGGGGGCATTCTGTGGCTCAGCATGAGGGATGGATGACTTTCCAAGAGTTTGCTCTATCTGTACAAGTGGACACCATGAGTTTTATGTCACTGGAGCTTGGAGAAACATAGGGCCATCCAGATGGTTGTAGGAGAGGTTTGAGTGTACCTCAAGATCATTCTTCTGTGGTTGTAGAGTTCTGAGGTTCTGTCAGACATGGGAAGAATACAGAGAGCCTTGAAAGATAAACCAAAAAAAAGCAGAACCTGTAACATCATCATCATCAACAACAATGACAACAACAACAAAAAATAGAGGTGACAGAAAAGATTGCCCAGACACAAGATGTCTTGTGCAGATAAAGATGTAGTTAAGACAAAATAATGTAAACCTCAAGACTAGGGACCTTTTCTGACAGACATTTGCAAGAAGCAAGAAAATTTCCCTACCAAGGTCCTGAACCTTGTTGGTGTCACTGGGAACATACAGCGGTGGGCCATTCTACTAAGGGGACATCCTGACTTCTGATAGTGTGCCCAGCACCAAGGCATCTTTTCTCAATCTTATGAACTCTTTTCCTCCAGTTTCTCCTTCCTTGCTCTTTCCCTTCATCTCCCTTATCCCCAGCCCTAGAAGAGGGATCAATCACATAGACCAAAATTGCCAACCCAGCCACCCCCTTCCACTGTGCACCCCATCTTCCATGACACCCTTAATAGTTACTGACTTGGTTCCTCCTTTCCCCCTAACTCCTAAGGTTTAGTTGTCCCGTCCCACCCCATTTTCCATCATTTTTTCTTCACCCTTCCTCCAGCCACATTGAACGACCTTCATGTTTCTGCAGTGCAACTTTCCTGCTTCACCAGCTCTGCAGCTCCCAACCCCAGCATCCCCCTTTGTACTCCATCCTATCTTCTCAGTACCTGCTCTGCATCCGGCGTCACCATGCATTTGTCCAAAAGGACTGTAGTGGCCAGGTACTTGTGTTCTCTGTCCCATTAAACTGTCAGTTCCTTGAGGTACGACAGACATTTTGTTCCCTTCGGCTACCCATCGGCCAGCACAGTAACTCGCCCATAAATGTCAGTGCTTCCATCAATGTCCCTTTGTTTCAATGAGTTGATTCAATGATGCTATTGGAGAACAAAGACAACACGGGCTTTAAGTGGACTGCGGGACTCTAAGATCAGAAAAACCTCATGACACTCGCTGAGACAATATGACAATAGAGATAAGTGGTTTCAAGCCTTGGTGTGAGTTGGAATCACTAGGGGGCTTATTAAAGCACAGATCGCTGGAACCCACCCACGGAGCCTCTGAGATGCTGACGCAGTAGATCTGTGAGAGGAGAAGAGAGGGCAGAGATGGAAAATTTGCATTTCTCACAATTTGTAGGTGATTTGGATGTCACTCGGAGAGGAACCATGCTTGGACAGCCATCATTCCCGAATATTCTGAAGTAACTCCTCAAAGAGCATTACTCAAGGAGACGAGAATGAAAGACTGGGAATGTAGGAAGAGAAATAAAACATATTCTTCTGCTCAGCCCCGAGTTTGTAATTCAGTGAATCTCAATGCAAAGTACACCATTATAACATCTGAGTTAAAAATAGTTGGGAGGGGGCAGGCTCATCAAGTTCTGTGTCAAGCTTCATGTGACATCTCTGCCCATTACAGAGGGAGACCTGGCTTCCACCCACAGATGTCCTGATTCTGAATGGCCACACTGGGTCCCTGACTTCAGGTGGCAGATGTCCAAGCACAGAGTACAGGTATTTCTGAGTTACCCTCCCCCATGCAATTGGCCACGGCCAGCGGATTGGGCAGGCCACGCACACAAGGCTGACCCCCTCCTTATCCACAAGAGTAGCCCCGGCTCACCAATGGCGTTCTCCAAACAGTGCCAACAGGGAGGAAACAAACAGATTCATCTCTGAAATTTGATACCCATTCCAGACACAAGTAGCAACAAACTTAGCGACAGAGCTGTCAAAATATGTTCCACAGCCTCATTGGCAAGGGATCTGGACACACGAAAGGGATTCAGCAAAAACCAAATCAGTTGCCAAAGTGGGAGGTTTGACAGCGTGTTCGGGAATACATTTAGATCAAAACAGGAACACGTCCAAAGGAGCAAGTGTCTCCATAAATTATTATAGGATGATTAGAAATAATTAGTCAGTGATTTCAAAATATTATCTATATTTTTCAGTGGCATTGAGGGGACGTGTTATACAACGTGGGACTTTATTTTTACACTGGGGGCTTTTCTCCTTTTCCCTACTTCTTTCCAGCAGTTTTTAGAAACAGGGGCCACAGATGTACTACTCCTCCATGCAAATCACTGGGGCTGAAAAGAACATATCTGTAGGCTCCAAAGCTTTTAGTGGAGCTTCTCCTAATGGGAGGGGGATGGCAGAGAGAGACATTTGTTCCTTCCTTTCCGGGCCTTAGTGGTGTTAGGAGATAGCTTGGAGAAGAAGTCAGGGGAAAGGAATCAAATCAACAGCTCAGAAAGGGTTATTGGGATGCGAATGGGACCTGAGAAGGGCTTATATCATGGACATGTAAGAGGGACCTTTCTTACAGACCAAGGGTCTTTTATTGAATTGGGAGGGAAAAGGGGGGGTGGCACTGCGTAGGTATGCAAGTGGCTGCATTCATCGTTTGCAGACAGGATTTTGCCTGTGTCTCAAGAGTTCGGGGTGTGGTACAGAGCACAGTGCTATTCCTTACATGTGCTGCAGAACGCGGTGTGCAGGCTTAAGCTGATGGTGCAGCCAGACGATCAGTTTGTAAGGACTGCTGGTTCACTGTTGCATCTGTGTTACAGTTGGTAGAATTAGACTGGGATTCGTTGCTATTGTTTAAATCTAGAAGGTTCCCTAAAAGGCCCCTATAGTAAAAGCTTGTTGTTCAGTCTTTTACTACTGGGAGATGGTAGAACCTTCAGAAGAAACTTATGTCAGCGGAGGCATGCTCCTGACGAAGACGATGCCATGACTTTTGTGCTTCCTGTCCTTTCTTTATTTCCTAGGTACCATGAGGTGAAGAGCCTCTGACTCTTGCCATGTGCTCCCTTTATGACACACAATGTCACAGACACAGAGCAGCTCAAATGACCAAAACTCTAAATAAAACTCACCGTTTCCTCGATTAATTTTTTTTCAGATATCTGACATGATAACAGAAAGCTGATAAATGCACGCTTGGCTGTAGCCCCATAGGTTCTTGTTCTAGAAAGTTATCACTAGAGGGATAGATGCGGAGTCTAATAGCAAGATCTCATTGGGGTACCAACTCTGGAAGGAATTAATATAGTTCTCATGGGAGTTAGATCAACTCCCATAAGAATCGGTGGAGCAAGCCTGACCAGGAAACCCTTGCCTTCTGACCAGTCTTGTGATCTTACATGGACTTCTGCATTACTATCATGTGTCTGCCATATTATGCTCTAGAATTGAGAAGATTCGAGAATCCCGCCCTTTAATCTCTTATTTAATCAGTTGGTTAAACAAGTCTCACCTTCAGACTCTCCAAAGGTGCCCTGGTTCTTCTGGGCCTTGCAGAGGTTGAGGGTCATACTCCTGAAATCCCCCACTCAGCCCAAAGCTGGAAGGAAGCAGAAGTCCTCATGGGACCTTCTGGCCTTCTGATGGCTTCTGAAGTCTTACCTCATGGAAAATGATGAGGCCCAAGTCTGTCCTGCTTTGCCTGAGAAGAATGCTTGTCAAAGAGATGGGGAGGCATCCACCACCCCTGGCTCTTCTCTGGCTGCCTCCAGAGCCCCCTCGCACCACACTCCAAAGAGCGATTCTAAACCTTTGAACTCTCCAAGTTGCCAATGATCATTCAAGCCTCTGGAAAGGGAAGCCTAGAATGATCCACTCTCTCCACGTCAGAAAGTAGTGAGAGCCTAGACCTGGCTGCCTCAGAGACCAAGAAGAGCAAATCCCAGCCGGCTGTGCCTGTGGAGCCCACAGGATGCAGGAAGCTGATAAAATCACAGACGAGTGCCCCCTCTGCCATCCCAGACCTGACGTTGTTTCACTTCCACTTTAGGAGCTAAGGCCTCACATCCTAAGGGGCATTAACTTTTAAGTTCCCATTAAACTCAATAATTATATTTATCAGTTTGTTCTAATTGCAGAGCGCTGCTAAGCATATGCATGAGTTTGCCTCGCAAGCCGGCCCGTGCACCTGCTGAGGAAGGGCCCTTTCCAAAAATGGGACGTGACGAAAATATTTTCTAAACCAACTTCCCTGTTCTGAGGTCTCATTTGGGAGGGAGGGAATAAATAAAGAAGCAGGAGGGAGAAGAAGGAGAGAAAAGCCTTCCACCACAGAAGCAGGCCTCTGCAGTTACAGCCTCTTACAAGTTGATCTTGAGCTATGCTTCCTGTCTCTGAGGAAGGCACCAGCATATAAAATGGCAGGGGATTTGCATCCCTCCCAATCCATCATCCTCCGGGTGTGCGGGGAAGAAACCAGGGGACCCACTGCAACAAAGCTCAGCCTTCGTGTTGACAGATTCTTATTTAAGTGACTATGAATACAACAATTCCACAAATAATTTGTCAAGTGTGTGCCTGAACTGGTTCTGAACCCTGATAAATACCAACCCTCCTTCAGCTACAAAAGCAGCGGGTTGCGTGTGCGGACACCGTGGAGCGGCTATGAGGATTTAACAATCGATGTGACTATATTTCTCCCTTCTTTGTGGTTTAACAAAACAAAACAAGGAAACAAGTTGGAATAGTAGGGTTTTTTTTTTCCCCCTCCCCTGTTATCTCAGTAAGTAGCTGGACTGGCTGGGCTGAAGCATGCTACAATACAAGCTGCAGGCTGAAGGACAAGGGCTGGTGGGAAGTGGGGGATGGGTTCTGCCTACAGATACCTCTGGTTTGCTCCTTGGATCACCTTAAGCCTTAGCACTCTGCCTGGCAGCTCTGGACACTCTACCCGGCAGTCTACCACAACAGGGCCACATGAACTAGACCTGTGGTATCAGACACGCCAGGAGACAGGGTGACGAGTCCCCTTGAACAAAACGTAAATCTAATCATCTTTGAGGACTGCAATATATATCTAAACGTCTCTTGCAGACGTAATTTAGTATGCATTATTAATTTATTTTTCATAAAAGCTCCCCAGCTCTTTGAGTGGGTGAATGAGAGCAGAGAGCCTTCTAGATGATAAGGCTCGTTTGTCAGGGGGAAGGCTGGCGCAAACATAAAAAACAATTTCCCTTCTCCCAACTCCATCGAAGAGCACGCAAGGCTCTTCCCTGAGAAAGAAACCACCTGCAAACCGCATTATTACAGACGTTTTAATAAAGTGCTGACCTCCAATGGTACATGAACACTCCTGCCCTGTTTATGAAGCCAAGCAGTAACTTCCCGGGGTCTGGGCGGACGGACAGGTAGCGCAAGGACATGCATGTGTCGATTATCCAGACCCTTTCAATGCTGAGATTCTAGGACCATGATTCCTACAGAAAGCATTAAGAAATGACTAAGTCATTTTAACACAAAAATGCTAATTACTCATTGTTTACAAAAAAATTTTAGATACTGCAAAAGCTTGTGCAGTTGGGGGGTCATCAAGATTTTCCAGTCATTAACTTAACCGGGATTTGCATTTTGGGATTCCAGCCAGTGACTTACATGTAGTCCTTAAGTCATTTTTCAACCACCCCGTCCTATCTTAATCTAGTCATCATTAATCACATTTGGTCACTTTACATAGAGAACACTATTCAGATGGAAGATAAGAGAAATGCATTAATAAAAGGAAGGCAAGTTGGAATACTTGAAAACATGAGGCGGAGGATGAATGTGTTTATCAGGGCAATTTACACAGCGCACATTTAGTGTTGAAGTGGGACCGCGGAGCTGTATACGCTATTATTTAAAAGAGAGTGTACGGAAGAGCCTGGCTTTAACGCAACCGACTTCCTTTCTCACTTCCGACGTGAACAAGCAATGCGTTTAACCTGGGCCCGGGGAAAGCTCCGCCCTTCCACAGTGGAGAGCAGGTCCACACAGCCTGAAAACCCAGGCAGCTCTCCACCCCTCAGCGGCTACCTCTGCTGCCCAGAGTCTAGCTCAGTAGTGGTAGAGTCCCTCTTTCCTCGGGGTCACAGAGGTCAGTGCTCACAGCGCCCCGGCAGCCTGCTCACCAGTAGTGTCCATGTTAACTCCTCACAGACACAGACAAGCACTGTCTCTGTCTAGTAGTGCACAAAGAGGAGGAGGCTTCAGCTTGCTTTTCAGATCTGTGAAGGAAAGAGGTGAAGCCGGAGGGGGAAGAGCCGGCAGTAAGGCACTGGGAGACAGAAAGGTGGAAATGCAGAGTTACACTGGCAGTCACTAGCTCTCCCAGGCAGAAAAGCTCCTTAAGATGAGCACAGGGCATTCGGAGCAGGACCAGGTGCAGACAAATCCATCCATCAGAGGCGCACCCAGGTGCTCCTGGGAACTGTGCCAATACCAGGCCAGCCTACCGTCAGCAGTGGTACATCTCTGGTTAGCCAGGGCTTCATGCCCCTCCTGTCCACTGTCCATTTGTCCCTATGGTAGAGCTATGAGGCAATGTACTAGGGGTGACTTTCTGGGGTTTCCCGAGACATAATCATATAAGGGACTGTTTGCCACACACTTCAGGCTGAAGGACAACAGGGTCCCTGAGCCTCTGCTTATTATGTTATGAGGTTAGAGTCGACCCATGCACCTTCAGAGGAGGCTTGTGAGTCCTGCTCAGCCCTAGAGCTGGATAGGAGATAATCACCCCTAAACCAACCCTTGGTTACATCTCTTGGTCCCTCTTAACACTGTGGTGGAAAGAGTCTGGAAGAATAAAAATATTGGGTTAAGTCTGTGGTCATGGCCCCAAGCACTTAGACTGAACATCATGGGAGTGGAAGTGTATAGTGGTGACATTTTTTTTCACATACTCACACAACCAGGGAATACAAGAAGAGACCAGGGAAGATAGTTCCCTCAAGGAAGCAGGAAGCAACCAGGATCTGCTCATCTATAGAAACTCTAATACAATCACTCCTAGAGGTATGTTTCATTTGTCTTTTATGAGTCTCAAGACCCAGTCACATTAACAACTGACCCATCACCCACTTGGTAGGTGAATGTGAGGTTTAGTTTGGGGCAACATGTGTTCCAATAGGAACAAGTCACTTGGTATATTGGATATAAGACTGGTTGACTAGACTAGAGCCAGAGAGAGCTGTAGATATCTGATTCTGCAAGGCCAGGAAAGCACAGAGACTTCTGAGGTAAAAGAAAGGCAATGTGCAGAGCACAGATGGGCCAAGGTTTCCAGTGCATGCCGCCACTGGTGTGGTGTCTGCTCTGCAGTCCTGCCAGGCCCGATCTCCGAGGACAGGGGACTGTCTCTATTTGCCTCAGCTTTCTATAATTATATTGTCACAATGTTTCACAGCTCCCGGCACTTAGTAGGGCTCCTGTCTGCCTGATCACTAACAAGATATTAAGCAAAACTAAATACAATGGGGTCATTTTAGTGACGTGGATAATACCCTGTCCCCACACACTGAAGGTCTCGGACACCGCCAATAGTTGAGAAAGCTACAGAATACACACCTTGGATTTCTCTCTAGTATTCTTGGGCAGTAAGCTATTTATTACACTTTTATATGAACACTCTGACATGTACTGTATTTTATGAGGCAAAGCCCGGGCATGCCTGGAAGAGACAAGGCCTTTGTCCAACTCGGGAGTATCTGAGAGGGACATTAAACTTGGCACTAGCACCCAGGGGTCATGGATGAGGGTGACGGAAGGGGTCATGGCTACTTGTCAGCTAAGTACACCCATGTGGCATCACATATTCCATAGTCGGTTTTGTTAAGTAATTATTGTTGCTGTGAGACCTGGGCAGAAGACAGGGGAGGCAAGAATGGGGCAGGGGATCTAACCCTGGGTTGTGATGATGACTGGCAGGCTAGACACAGGTGACCTCAGGGCTTAGCCACCACTGCCCAATACATGCTACCCAGCATAGCCCCTCTGCTTGGCAGGGGACATCATTGGGTGAACATCTCCAAGGTCAGATCCATGAGTACTGTGAGTACCAGCATGGCTGTGCTGGGATGGAGATTATCATCATAGAAAACAGAGAACCCTCCTGAGATAAGGAGCCAAGAACCAGGAGGGTTCATCTACGCTTCCACTGCAGCCACCACCCCCATTTTTTTGTTTTGACAAACTACGTGATGATACTGAAAAGCACTGCTGTGCTGTTACAGTCCCCCAGGCACAGCTGCAATCAGGAGGTTGAGGCAGGAGGACCGCATGGTAAGTTCAAGGTCACCTTGGGCTAAATACCAAGACTATGTCTCCAAAACAAGACAACACACACACACACACACACACACACACCACAAAACACAAAACCAACCAACCAACCAAACACAAAAAAACCAAAACCAACCAAACAAACAAAAACCCCCCAATAACAACAAAACACCTCTGTTCTGTCATGGTTTGGGAAGTGAGAGCATCTCAAGGCTGAAATTCTGTCTCAGGACACAGCTGCTTTTCC
>LR749490.1:2548779-2553779 GCA_902729485.2 Mus minutoides | reverse complement strand
CTCTGTTGCCTGCCTCTGGCTCTGTCTTATCTAGGCTTAATAGCAGAAGATGCCCCTAGTCTCACTGCAACTTGACATGTCATGGCTGGTTGAGATCAATGAGAGGCCGCCCCTTTTCTGATGAGGAGAGGAGGTGGTGTATGAGAGAAGAGGGAGGGGAGAGAGAGGAGAAGAGGGAGGGGAAGCTGTGATTGGTTTGTAAAGTCAATACAAAACTTGAATTTAAAACACAGAGGATACAAGGCGGCAGCGTACAGATGATTCTACTAGGGTGCCCTCAGGGACCTAGCAGTTACTTACATCATCACTTGGTACAGCCACCCGATGCAACAGGTGTGTGTGGCCAGATAAAAGGACCCTTCCCTCCAAGCCCAGTTCTCGTGTTCTCTCTCTCTCTCTCTCTCTCTCTCTCTCTCTCTCTCTCTCTCTCTCTCTCTCTCCCACATGTTCTCAGTCAGCCTTTCTCCTTCCCCTTTTCTGTCTTTCTCTGTCTACCCACTTATCTGCCCTCATGATTCTGCTCCCCGCCTGCCTGCCTCTACCCCTTACCAGGACCTCACTCCCCTCCCTTCCCCCCCGAATAAACCTTCTTATGCCAGATCTGTGCATGGCATGATTTCTCAGGGGAACACCTTGGCATGGCCCACCATGTAACCCCTCACTGCATTATATTTCATAACACAAGGGAAGTAGGTTTAAAAAAAAAAGAATTTGGTTAAATGATAGGAGATGAAACCCAAGCTTTGTTCTCTGCCCTCCCAACTCACATACTACAGCTCAGAACTAATGTATTACGCCCCTTCCTCTTCTGATTAGAAGCCCTTGTATCTAACACTGTTTTAAAATCTCCTCCTGCCTGGCCTGACTTCATATCAAGAGACGCATTCAATGATTCAACCATCAAATGGAAAGATTTATACACACATCAACCTCAGGTCCATAACTACCGAGCCTGTGTGGAGTGAGCAGCCAGTGTGAGCTCAGCACTGTTTTAAGCAGCTTTGAAAATAAACAAAGCAAATGTAAGTCCTCCCCCTTCAAGGCTTCTGCATCCCAGAGGATGTGGACACACAGTCAGGGAGCTGATGGGTATTGGTGGATAGTGATGGAAAGGAAGGGTCTGTTCCTTGGGCCACCTGATTAATGTGTGTATGTGCCTCTCACCTGCCAAGACCTCTGCTTTGTGTTCCTCGGGGGTCACACATCTCCACTACGATAGATGAGGTCATTTCTTAAAGTTAAAGGTGCCGTGTATAAGAAACAAGCAGTTGGCCATTTGGGGAACTTTTTGGTCACACTTACATAACAAGATTGTTAAGAACTATGTTCCGTGGTCTACCTGATGGACGTAAACTGCTTTCAGACAATACTTGTGCTCGTATTTATGCACACATAAGCATGAATATGCACATAAGCATGAGTATACACGCACACACAGACAGGTACAAAGACAGAGGTCAATTTAGCTCACTCAAGATTCATGTCTCCTTCACTCCATAGCAGAACCAGAATTACATGCATGGCTTCTCCATGTGGTCTTGATGCTTCTAAGAAATCCGATGCTGTCTCCATTTAGACTGGAGAGTTATGTGATTCTGGCCCAAGATAACCAGATTAATCACTTCCATGTAGCCATGAGAATATGGTTTGCGGTTGGTCACATGCCTTCTACTGTCCACACTACAGAGAAGGTACATGCTCTTCCCTGTGAGGTACAAATGAGGAACTAAGGGCCAAGAGGTGTCAGGAGTCATGGTAGAAATGGAGCTGTTGAGGTTAAGCATTGGCAGATTCTGTAGATGTCAGCTGTGTTTTGATACATGCTCCTTTCAGTGGGAGCCTTCATTCGGGTCTTTTGAAATGCAACATCCTGGATAACCTGCTCTGGAAAGGCTAAAATGCTCCAACCTGTCAGCCTTGACCATCAAACTGGAAGCACCTGCCTGTCTCCCTTTCATTTTTTGCACCCATTGCTCTAGGGAAAGCCAGCTGCTATCTTGAGACAAAGCCCAGGGCGAATGAGGAGGATGCCCGGGTAACATCAGACCTACCTACCTGCTGTGTGAATGAAGTCATTTTAAAGGGAAATTCTCTGGTTCCAGTCAAGTTTTCAGATAAGTTCAGGAGCAAATCTGTATGTACATGTGTGTAGTGTGTATGCATGTGTGAGTGTATGAGGGTGCATGTGTGTATGTGTGTGCATGTGTGTATGTGTGCACATGTGTGTGTCTGCCTCTGTGTGTGTGTGTCTGTCTGTATGCAGGTACAGGTGTGTGTATAGTTGTGTGTGCACGTGTAGAAGCCAGAGGATAACAGCTGTCATTCCTCAGGAGCTGTCCACCTTATCTTTTAAACACAGGGTCTCTCATTGGTCTGGATATCACTAAGTAGCCAGCCAATCAGTAAGACCCAGAGAGCTGCCAGTCTTTCCATGCCCAGGGCTATGATTATAAGTGAAGGCCATCACACCCAGCTGTAAATAAAACAAAGCCTGAGTTCTGCAGATCAAAGTCACATTCTTAAGTTTGTAAGGCAAACATTTTGTGTACAAAGCCGTTTCCCCAGCCCCCATCTGAAATGTTTCTGTGCCTTCCTGAAACTCTGAGCCATAATTTCCTAGTTAATTTCCCCTAAATTCCTAACCCCCATTAGCTGTGAGATAACAGGAGGGGTTTAGCATTGTAAGCCACAGGTATTTTAGGTAATTTGCCATGTAGCACTATAAAGTAAACAGAGCAGACCATAAAGTCATTAGGATGCTGGGTCTGTCCTTACCTGAGGCTTAAGGTTTGGACTTTCCACTTAACTGCATCAGTATTATATTTTTAATTTTTTTAGCTAGCGTTTGTTATTTTCCTTTGGTCTATTCTATCAAAACACCTTGACAGATACATTTTCAGTCCTTCCTTCTAGAGGCAGACATGAAGAAGGCAGCTGAAGAAACAGATTAACTGATTCTATTTGGCTTTGATTCAACTCCTCATTCCAGCTACTCCTGCTTGTAATGGTGACATTTACATTAATAGAAGCAGATGCTGATAGAGTCTCCGTGTGGAGAGTCCATTCATTTGCTCAAGGATGAGGTAAATGGAGATGGGAAGGCAGTTTGCACCTGAACATACACCGAGTCTATAGATAGTAACCCTTGAAAGTAACATCTCCATAGATATTGGCTGCTCTGTGGCTGCCCAAAATAGCCACAGAGAGGAGGACCAAGGTGAGATGCTAATTCTCATCTGGCAGCTGAACTCATATCATTCTTCAGAGCAGAAGAAAAAAAGAGGGAGAATTGTGTAGAGGCCAAAGCACTTTGAAGGCTAAACACTCTGGTATCCATATCCTGATTCTTTTACAAGCAGTCTTTTGCAATTCACAAGAACAGGACTTGCCTTTAAAGGCAGGAGTGTGCCATGTGGGTATGGGTGTGTTGGGGTGCATGTCTGCAATTATAAAAGGGGATTTGTTAAAATATCTTACAAGATTGGAGGCTTAAGAGCCTAATGTGTGTGTGTGTCTGCACAGGAAGTACAGAGAACCCAGCAGCTGCTTGGTTTAAGAACCGAAAGCTACAGAACAAGGGTGTTCCATGATGTGTCCCAGCCTGCTGTTAAAGGCTTAGAGGCCCCCTGAGGGCCCTTGATGTAAGTCTGCATTGAAAGGCTGATGAGGTCCAAGACGTGTCCACAGGGACAAAGGCAGACACATTCACCAGGGAGACCCATGGCTTCCTTCCCCTTCCACCTTTATTCCATTTGGATTCCCAGGCTATCTGGTGGTGCTGCCTACAGCCAGGGCAGGTCTGCCCATCCCACTTGCTGTGCCGCATGTCAATCATCTCTGGGAATGGCTTCATACACACCACAGGGACTTGAGCTTTACTATGCTCCAGGCAGCTTTTAATCCAGTCGGGCTCCCAAGCGGGATGAGCACACCTGTGTAGCCCCGCCTCTCTCTCTGAATGCTAGCCTCTCCCCTGCAACATGATTTTATTTGTAAAGCTAAAGGCAGTACACAGAACCTAGAAAACTTATTCTCGTGTTTCAGACCCCATTCTCAGCTGTTTCCACCTCTAGCTCATTTAATCACAGCATCTAGGATAATTCTCTCATCCCCCAAGCCAGGCATGTAGTAGACATGGTATTGGCTTGCCCCTTCTTGTGTGCAAATGAAATATTAAATGGCATAATTAGTAGACAAAGTGTGGAATTATCTATGGTAACACTTTCCACATATTGAGGTGATAGGAGTCTAAAAATATTTTCACGTGCCTCTTCTCTGGCCAATTCTCCACACATGCACACATGCGCACACACTCAAAGACTCCTATTTCTGGAAATCAATGGATTGTTACCTTTTCCACAGCATCCATGTCTTCCCAATTCTATCTGGTGTCACTGGGGACATCATAGAGACAGTGTACTTCAAAGATAAATGCCAACTTAATTGGACAGTTCTCCTTTCCTTGCTTACACTTCCCTCTGAATGTACTTCAAACTAGTTGCTATTTCCTTTCATTAAAAGAAAGAGGTGAAGGAGGAAGAAGAGGGGACATGGTCTGAAGGTTCGTCTCTAAATTACTGGTCTATGTCCTGTGTTTGCTGCAACCGTGTTGGCCTTGCTTGCCGTTCACAAATTGGTCAAGGTGACCCAGAGGATGCCACTGGCGCCTGACTCAGATGAGACACTGAAAGTTGTCTTGCTTTTAGTGACTTAGTTTACCTAATATCATTCGGAAATGCCATCGGATAGTCTTCATTTTCTTTAAATGATGACCAGACACCAGTGTCTAGTCTACAGCAAAGTAGCAAACATACTGCAGCTACAGGAAGGCCTAGAGGAAGTACAGCTGGAGCTGGATAAGCCAGAGACTTGACTTCTCAGGGAAATTCTGCCACTTGCTCTCCTCTGAGACCATTTTACTTGAGCTAATATATATATATAATATATATATAATATATATATATATATATATATATATATATATATATATATATATATAT
>LR749490.1:2477416-2548679 GCA_902729485.2 Mus minutoides | reverse complement strand
CCTCCTCAGGCTGCTGCTGATCCTTCTTCCCACATGGAGAAGCAGACACTCGCAGTAAAAACAGAGGTTAGGGGGACATGGTGAACCTTTCACTGTGTGAGGACCATGAGAAATCAGAATGTTCTAGATCTACTTAGAGGAAGCACCAGCTTTGGCCACTCAGAACATGTCCCTAAGTGTCACCAGATAATCATATGACAACCAATCTGTGAAAAGTCCTAACATAAACGTAGGATGTGAGGGGCATCAGGATGGCTCAGTGGGTAAAGGAGCTTTCTGTCAAGCCTGGTACCCTGACTCTAATCTCAGGGATCCATATGATGAAGGAGAGAGCCAACTTCTGCAAATTGTCCTCTGGCTTCTGCAAGCATGCTGTGTCATGCACATGCTTGCAGCCATACAAATAAATAAACATAACTAAAAATTATTTAGACAATAATTGGACTTCAGGCCTGCTCCCTAGAAGGGAGTTGATGGTTGGTCTACAAACCTAGCCAACCTCCCATGGCTGTGAGGTCATAGGTCCTAGAGGAGATCCAACTAGTACCATATGATTCCTAACACCATTCTAAGACAACGGATCTGGACAGCCACAGGCAAGTGTAGATCTTGCTTCCCATCAAAGAAACTTAGGTTTCCAGAAAGCAGACAGAGACCATTACAGAAATTCACAACTGGTCCAAATGCAGATAACAACTGGCCGCAGAGTACCAAACCCATATGAGACAGTTACACTACAGCCCTTACACCTAAGGCTTAGGGGAACATCGAGGAAGAGAGGCAGAAAGATTGTAAGAGCCAGAGAACCAGATACCTGTTACAAGATAGTATCTTCTACGTATGACAGGGAAACTCTCCCCATAAAAATCTCAACAATACCATCATCCAAACAAGACCTGAATAGTGACACCCGTGACATGTCAACAAGGACAGGATAAATATCACAGGCCCCAATCCATAGATGAATAACCACAGGCAATTCATAGCAGCTGAGAGAGGGCGAATCAGTGTACTCCAGAGACAAGCCCCCATAGGTGATCTAATCCCAAGTAGTCAGTCAGCCCTAAACACACGTACATGTAAGTACTAAATAAAATCAGCAAGCTGTATCTATTCATATGATTATATGTGTAATGTAATTAGGAAGAGGTCATAAATTTGAAGGGGTAGGGGGTGGGAGGAATGGGAATAAGGGCAGTATACATGTAGGAAGACCCCATTCCCCAAACACACACACGCACGCACACACACACACACACACACACACACACACACACACACACGCACGCACACTCTGGGAACTATACTAACACAAGTTAAAACCAGGTGGTTGGAAAAAATGGACAGAGGAAGGACTGAGAAATGTTCATTATGTCATCAGTCACAGAGGGGACGAATGAAGATAAAGTCTAAAGGACCAAGTGCTAAAGTTATAGTTAGAGGAATTATGATGAGTGCAAGATGCAAGTTTGTTTATATATTGGATTAATGCAAATAGAATTGCTCACACAGCTCAGAACTTTGAAGACAAAGAAAGAGGGCTGACTGGGCATCAAGGTGCACATCTTTCATCCCAGCACCCTAGAGGTAGAGGGAAGCAGATCTCAGGAATAATCTCCTGGCCAGCCAGGACCTCATAGTGAGGCCCCATCTCAAACAAACAAAACAAAGAAGCAAAATCCACCCCAAAGTGACAGCTCAGAATGAGAACAAGTGTTATCATGGTGAAGGCACAGGCAGCTCTTTGAGAAGGGTGGTCAGCCCACCATGCCAAGTCAGCCTGAGCTCTGTAGATGAGAAGCAGAATAGGAAAGGCCCTTCACAGGCCTACCAGATGTTGAAAGTGAAGGGGCTAGAGGCTTAACTCGCAATATCTAATATGATAGAACTCAGAAATGCAGCAGTATTGGATGGGGAGGGGGAAATTGTCTTTTATAATTTATTTGTTTGTTTATTACAACAGGGTCTCACATAGCTCAAATTGGTCTTAAACTTACTAGATAGCTCAGGATGGACTGGAACCCCTGATTCTCCTGCTTCTATATCCCACGTACTGGGATTACAGGCTAGCTCCACCATTCCTGGATAGAAGGATGACCTGGAAGGATGTGTAAGGATGAGGCTTCCAGGGATGTTGTGGGAGTTCTGAGTGCTGCAGGCCGCTGACTCAACATCAGTAATGCAGGAGACACGTGACTGAGGACTCAAGAAGGACCAGCAGCAGCAGGAACAGGAGGCAGGTACTGCTCAGGCCCGGACAGACCAAGGGGACAGGAAGAAGAAGCCTGGCATGCTTGGGCCACACAACTAGATTGTTCTCAGACACTTGGATTATACACCCTAACAATAAATCATTTATTTCCCTTATAAATTTCCTTAAAACATTTATGAAGAAATTGAACACATTGTAGATCACAAAGGAACCCCTGTTCTCTCTTTCTTTTCTTTCTTTCTTTCTTTCTTTCTTTCTTTCTTTCTTTCTTTCTTTCTTTCTTTCTTTCCTTCTTTATTTCTTTCCATCTTTCTTTCTTTTTTACAAAACCAAATAGGAACTTCTTTACATTAAAAACAAAACAAACAAACAAAAGCAAGCAAACACCCACAAAGCAGTCTGGGGACTGAGAGCGTAGAGGTGATATGATCAAGGTATTTTGTATACATTGATGAAATTGTCAAAAAATTTGAAAGGTTTTTAAGCCTTTAAGACACAAAATGCCAATAATTTAAAAAATTTCGAGATTATAGTATAATTACATACTTTTCTCCCTCCAAATCTACCCATGTGCTTTCTTTGTGCTCCTTTATATTCAAGGCCTATTTTAAAAAAATTATTTTAAAAACTAGATTTTTTCTGATGAAAATATAATGAAAATAGAAGTAAATGAGATAAAAATAAAAGGCCTTTCCTATCTTGGTCATGCAGACTTTATATGCCCCAGTACAGGGGAACGCCAGGGCCAAGATATGGGAGCGGGTGGGTAGGGGAGCAGGGCGGGTAGGGGAGCAGGGCCGGGAGGGGGGAGGGTATAGGGAACTTTCTGGATAACACTTGAAATGTAAATGAAGAAATTATCAAATAAATGTTGGAAAAAAAATAAAAAAAAATAAAAGGCCTTTCCTATCTTAAAGTTTTGAAATGTTTGCTGTGGTGATGGAGAAAACAATCTAAACTTTAAAAACTTTCAATAAATCAATAGTATTACCGCTTATTTGAAAAGACAGATGTAGTCAACAAACAGAAAGAGCCACACACTCAGAAAAGTCCTACAATTTACACCCATACAAAATGTGACCAAAAAGGGAAAAAAAAGTTGAATCCAGCATCTTAGCTCACAATGTTAGAAATTAAACAAGAGTAAGAAAGAGTCCATGAGAATAGCAGACACTGACGAGTGAGAGCTGGTGTCAGGAGTAGGGTGCACTGCCCGCCTAGCATGGATAAGGAAGGCTCTGGGCTGTGTCTCCAGCACACGCTTACAGGAAAAGCAGCAAATCAGGAAGCTGGAAAGCAACAAGAGATTCCACGACGGGATGCAGAGGTTCCTAAGTCATAGGTGCAAAGCAAGTCTACGACCAGCGTGCATGGTTTTCAGGACTTTACTAACTTAATAGTGCTTGCACTGTTTGTGGCCTGTGTGTGTGTGTGTGTGTGTGTGTGTGTGTGTGTGTGTGTGTGTGAGAGAGAGAGAGAGAGAGACAGAGACAGAGACAGAGACAGAGACAGAGACAGAGAGACAGAGAGAGACAGAGAGAGAGAGACAGAGAGAGACAGAGACAGAGAGACAGAGACAGAGACAGAGAGTGTGTGTGTGTGTGTGTGAGAGAGAGAGAGACAGAGAGACAGAAACAGAGACTGAGACAGAGACAGACAGACAGGCAGGCAGAGACAGAGAGACAGACAGAGAGACAGACAGAGACATAGAGAGACAGAAAAGAGACAGAGAGGGACAGAGAGACAGATACACAGAGAGAGGCAGACACACACACACACAGAGAGAGAGAGAGAGAGAGAGAGAGAGAGAGGAGCAGCTACAAAATCTTTCACTAAGGCAGATATAATATTATGCACAAGCTGTCAGAAGTTGGACAAAAATATTCAAAGAACAAAAATGAAGCTTAATGGTGTTATGCATATTGATATAAAAGTCAATATGAAATATTAGCAACTGTGTGCATCAAACCATTAAAAAGGAATGAACAATAAAAATGAGCTTTTATTTCGGAAATTTAAACTTGGTGAAATTACACAAAAATCCAATAAATAAACAACTATGTTTAAGAAAATTCATTTTAGTACCTCAGACACTAAGACAAAAGGTACTTGGGAAAATTCAGCAATACTTGATTTTTTTTAAAGGCTCAAAACAATAAAACAGCTGAATGAAGATTTGTTCAAAATCTATACCAAAGAATCCAGGGCCAAGTTTGAAGTGGAGAGATTGGCCAGAAAGTTCAGATAGGAAACATAGGACCTCAGGTTTGCTGAGACGAGAGGTCCCAAGCCACACTATCTTATGATGCCATTGTCCCCCACTGAAACAGAAAGAACCCAAAAAGTTGGTGAGACCTTGAGGCACTGAGCACATAGATCTCACAGATGTGCTGATGGGCATTTGTGTCACCCTTGTGGAGGGCAAGTCAGCTCCACCTAGCAAAATTACACATGCACAAACTCTTCGACTTGTCAATCATTTACTGGGGAGTTGGTCTTCTGGTTAAACTCACACTCATGTTATCTCTGCAAGCTTGTTCACTAGTGTTGCTGGTAAGAACCACATTGGTAAAGCAGCTAGATACTTATCTGCTGGGAACTCATTAATTAGACTCTGATACATCCATGAACCTGTACAGCACCAGGAAACTATAAGGCCCACTAACAGCAGGTAACTCCTGTACATGGATATCAAAAATGCATGTAAGCATAATGTAGCATCAAATCACAAAGACCAGATGCCCATAAGACTGTATATACTAAGTCTCTAGGTGTGAGAAAAGAATATGTACTTATTTTAGATTTTAACCAATTTCCTGTGATCTCAGGAAACAGCTACTTAAATGTTGTCCTCAGCTTATTTTTCTAGGTTGATCATTTACCCATTTCTACCAGGAAAGCCTGCTGTGAACACACAGCCTATGAACAGACCACTGTGAACATACAACCATGCTTCAGTCACACTTAAAAACTTCATAGTCCCTGGTCATCGTTGTAGGGATGTTATCCCTTCCTAAAACGCTAGCTAGCAATGACCTGCCTGTTAAGCTACTCATTCTACATCAAGTCCCCATTGCCAGCGTGCCTCTACCCTAGGGAATGAAGAGTTACCTCCTTGTGTGGAGTCTCTCGTAGGCATCCAGTTTTATCAGATGGAACCAAGCTCTTGATTCAGCTATTTCAGTCTCCAAGTAGATCCTGAGACATTCAGAGGCCATAGTTACATGAACCTGTTATTAGCCCACATTATATGTATACTAAGTATGTCTTAAGTGGTATGTGTTTGTGTGTGTGTGTTTGTGTGTGTGTGTGTGTGTGGGTGTGTGTGTAACCTAAATGTTCACCAATGAGTTAGCAGGAACTTGTCCTGACACATACTAGATACTAGAACCTGAAAGAGTCTTGACAGCATGCAAATAGGCCATAAAGAAAAGCATAAATGTCATATGTTGCCACTGAGAGATGCTTTGAAGAGCATTTGAATTCATAGAGATAGGAAATAGAACAGCATAATGTAGACTTAGATTTTTCAAAACCTACTTTATTTAGGGTTCTTTTTTTCAATTTTTTATTAGATATTTTCTTCATTTACATTTCAAATGCAATCCCTAAAGTCCCCTATTCCTCCCCTTCCCTGCGCCCTGCTCCCCTACCCACCCACTCCCACTTCTTGGCCCTGGCAATCCCCTGTCTGGGGCATATAAAGTTTGCAAAACCAAGGGGCCTCTCTTATGGCCATCTTCTGCTACATATGCAGCTAGACACGAGCTCTGAGAGTATTGGTTAGTTCATATTGTTGTTCCACCTATATAAGGTTGCAGACCACTTCAGCTCCTTGGGTACTTTCTCTAGCTCCTCCACTGGGGTCCCTGTGTTCCATCCAATAGATGACTATGAGCATCCACTTCTGTATTTGCCTGGCACTGGCATAGCCTCACCAGAGACAACTATATCAGGGTCCTTTCAGCAAAATCTTGCTGGCATATGCAAGTCTGCGTTTGGTGGCTGATTATGGGATGGATCCCCGGGTGGGGCAGTCTCTGAATGGTCCATCCTTTAGTCTCAGCTCCAAACTTTGTCTCTGTAACTCCTTCCATGGGTATTTTGTTCCCTATTCTAAGGAGGAATGAAGTGTCCACGCTTTGGTCTTCCTTCTTCCTGATTATTTTGTGTGTGTGTGTGTGTGTGTGTGTGTGTGTGTGTGTGTGTGTGTGTGTTTTGCAAATTGTATCTTGGATATTCTAAGTTTCTAGGCTATGCTTCCCTTCTAACCCATTGACCATAGGTACGAGGAAAAGAAGGTTACTAGGAAAAGGGTTTTGTGGACCTATTTAGAAGTAGTTCCTTAGAGCCATTCCACTCTTCATCCATCAGCAGTCCATGTCAATAGAAAACACCAAACAGAAATCATCATCAGCACACGGTCCAGCATAAATACAAGATTCCACCAAATCAGTGCACATCAGTGGCAGCAGCAAGAATCAGCTGGAATACCACAACAAGGGTTTTGGTGCATTTCCTTCTAGGAAGTGAAGACCAACAAAGACCAGCAAAGCATTCCACAGTGTACCAACACCAGAGCATCCTCTCAGTCTTTGTGGAGTTACAATTATCTTTCTAAACATCACATGCCCTCTCAAATGTCTGTTTTCAGCAAATCATTACAATCCCTCTCACATGATACCTTCCAAAAAACATCCCGTGATACAACTGAGTTGTTATAGAAACCAGAAATGTTCACTTCTATGCCAGGCACATGCCTGTCATCTCTTTACTAGACATGCTGAGGTGGGACTGTGAGCATGAAGTCAGTCTGAGATGCATAGTGAGACACCTTCCTCCAACAGGGAGACCGAGGAATGGTGGTTTCTAGGGATGGTTGATATAACGAGAAATCACTCTCCAATTAGTAAAGAATTTCAATATGAAATGATGGAAGGTTCTAGAGATAGATGCTGGTAATCATGCTTCGGAACTGGATACTTTACAATGATCTAAGTGGTATATTTTATGTTACGTATATTTTAGCACAATAACAATATGTCCTGAATGGAGGCACTCTAGGAGTTGTCAGGATAGGAAAGTGCTTATTCTCCAAATCACTTTTGCATCCTATTTCTGAGAGTGTTAAATATCTTACATTCCTTTCCTGATCATCTCCCAAAATCAATTTTACCTTCAGAAGACTCTCCTGTGGGTCTCCATGGAAAGTTCTAAACAAATGATCACAAGGACGTTGGTAATCATTCATTTGCCAGTAAGTACTGAGGATTTATTAGCTGCTGTAGGAAGGTATTGAGAAAGTAAAGCATATCATATTCAATCTTTCCTCATTTCAAGAATACCGCTGAATCTGTAGACCTCAGACACCATGAAGACTCCTCTCCTTCATGACCTCTTATCCTGTAGGCTCATCCTGTCTCTGGTCCCTTCTCTTTTCTTCTGTCTTGCAGTCATTTTCTGCTAGGATGCTGTATTAGTCACTTCCTGTTACTATGACAAAATGTTCTAGAAGAACTTAAATTATAAAGGCCTTGTTTGGATTCAGTTCATAGATAGTGCATCATGGTTCTCAGAGTGTATGGGAAAGGAGCGTCTTACTTCAGTGTGGCCATGAAAAGAGGGAGAGAGAAGGGTGGGGGATGGAGGAAGAGAGAGAGAGAGAGAGAGAGAGAGAGAGAGAGAGAGAGACAGAGACAGAGACAGAGACAGGACAGAGAGACAGAGAGAGAGACACACAGAGAGAGACACACAGAGAGAGACAGAGAGAGAGACAGAGAGAGAGAATACCAGAAATATGATTACCTTCCAGTATCTGCCCTCTGTGACTTATTTCCTCCAACTAGTTCCCACCTTCTAGCGTTCTCAGGATCTCCTTGGGCGCTTAGTTTTTGTTTTTCTTTGTTTGTTTGTTTGTTTGATTGATTGATTTCTTGCTTACTTTTGTCAACTTGACACAAGCTAGGATCACGTGGAGAAGGGGAACCTCAATTGAGAAAGTGCCTTGGTAAGTATGGCAGTGAAGTCATTTTCTTCACTCATGTATGTAGGCAGTTCCATCCCGGGCATGTGGCCTTGGATTTAAAAAAACAAAAAACAAAGACAAGCAAAATAAATAAATAAATAAATAAATAAATAAATAAATAAATAAATAAATAAACCAACCAACCAAATAATACATACATACATACATACATACATACATACATACATACATACATGCAGGCTAAGAAAGCCATGGGGAACAAGCTAGAAGTAGTCTTCTTGCATGGCCTCTGCTTTAGTTCCTGTCTTGAGTTTTTGCCGGACTACCCTTTGTGATGGACTACAAGCTGTGAGATGAAATAAACTCTTTCCTTCCTTCCCCAAGCTATTTCTTTTGTCATTTTTTTTAAAATCACAGCAATAGAAAATAAACTAAGACACTCCCCAGTGTGTGAATCTTTTAGGGGTATACTTTGTATCCAGATCATAAAAGATACTACGTGTCTGTGAAATGCTACATGGTAGATGACCAATTCTGTGTAAATCAAGTAGGCAAAATGTGTTGTCTGGGAAACAAACACGCCTTCATGTTTTATTTTTGAGATGGGTATTGCTGGGGTGGAGAAGCACTGTGGATTTTTAATGTTGGTCTGGCATTCAAAAATCTCAATGAAGTCTCTTCTTAGTTCTAATATGGTATGTTGATTTATTTGTCTACTCTGGGTATAAAATCATATCATTCGTAGATAATTGCTGTTGTATCCTGTCTGTCTCTATCCTTAAAAAGACTCTCTGTGTTATGTCATAACATTGGCCAGGGCCTGTTAAACAAACTTCTGAGATAAGTATCATAAAGCATCAAAAGGGGATTCATTTTTATTAAAGTGAACTACAAGATTCTTGTTCAAAGGGCAATAAACAAAATTACTAGATGATACAAGAGAAAATATTTGCAATACTTAAAACAAGCCCCTACTGTTTCCAGAATGCATAAGGAATTTCTGCATAACTACACGGAGGAAATGTCAATCCAATGGAGAAAAAATGGTCAAGAGTATTATTAGCAAGCTATAGATGAGATAATTCTAAAGCTAACAAGCACATTGATGAGATGCTTAAAACAAGAAACAGAGAAATACAAATTAACACAATAATGAGATATCATTTACACATATCGGACTAGCTGAATGAGAGAACAGGATAATGCCAAATGTTGAAATAAGTATGAAATAATAACTCAGTGCCTGTGACCAGTACAGCAACCCAGCAGAATAACTGGGTAGCTTGATCAACTTTAATATAGACATCTGCGGCAGGGTATGTGTTCTCTAAATTTCTACACTCGGCTGGAAGTAGACATGCTCACAGAAGTTTATTATAATACACGCAGGTTGAGGGGCAGAAGCCACTGAGTTACCCACCAGTGGGTTTGTGAACAAATGAAATATAGTGGATACAAGCCACAGAATACCCCCCACATGCATACACCATGAATCAATTGGAAGAGACAGACTAGAGATGCACATACCAACATGCATGGGTTTTCGAAACAATGCCAAGTGAGAAAAAAATTCAAACAAGATGATGCTGTCTCGACCAATAGCATTTCCATAAAATTAAGTTTCATGCATATAAATCAAGATTAGATACATATTTGCAAGAACCCAGTGGGACATAAAACTCAAGTATGTGTTAACATATCAAAATGGTTGTTGATGGGCACAGGATGTGGGGATACAGCGAATGAATAAATAACACAAGCACATTCTTGTATCGAGAAACAGTGTCAGTCCCTCAACAGGAAGAGCAAGACTCCTGTTTTGAATAAAGTCTTTCAAAGAGAAGAGAAGAGAGTCAGGCTGGTTCCTTGGGAGGGGTGAGTAGGGTGGGCTTCTTACCCATCCAAAGCAGCATAGCAGATTTGGTCAGTTTCTAATGAGAACGTGGTTGATGACTCCTCTAACTCTTATGCCACTATTGCCCCTGTGGGTGTGTCTTGCAAAGTTAGTTGTTATTGCAGCTTGCAGAATTCATAGCTGGTTAAGACTGCTGATTGTTTCTCACCCCTGGTAGTGCCCACAGAACTTTTCAGTGCTATAAAAGTTAGCCAGGAGAGAGGAGTTTCTAGATGTAACACCAGCTTGATTTCTCCACCAATAGAGTCTTGCCATTAAGTTCTGGAGGGTGAAAAAGAGCTATGGAAATATCCTATAACATCTGGGGAGAGGAGTCTACGGTATCCCACTGACCAACAGCTCAGAGAGAGCTAACTCATGGTGCCCTACACCCACGCACATACAGAAGGACTCAGAGGGTTTAAAAAAATAAAGCACATAAACTGTGAGGGGGGGAATCATTGTTGGGGCCTACAAGAAGAATTGGGGAAGGGATGGGGGTGGATTTTTGACAAAATATATTGTATGCATGAATGGAATTTTCAAGCAATAAAAAGATTAAAAGTAATAAAAGGATATTCCCAAATATTCTTGCAAGAAGTGTCATTGAACACGCTCTACACAATGGAATAAACATGAAGTTTGGGAAAGGAGACCGACCATGTTTGCCTACCACCCACCTTACAAAGTCAATGAGGTAAAAGAGATGGGAGAAAAGGTAACCAAGATGAGAAATTTACAAAGTCAATGAGGTAAAAGAGATGGAAGAAGTATTCTTGTTCTATCATGTCCGGCCACTTGTCCTCTACATGTCGTGCTACCAGTGAGGATGACTGAAGGAGAAGACTTACAACACCAACTCTATCCTGTCCTGGGGGCAAGCTTTATCCAGAGTATCCGGACTGTATAGGCTACCCATCTGGAAGTCACTTAGTAGCTGTCTCTATGATCAAATTGAGTGTCAGGATATGAAGTGGAACTTTCTGGCTGGTTTGGAGACTCAGTTGTGTCATGTGGTGTCTTTCAGGAGTCTGCTTGATGTGTGTGTGGTGGGGTGGGGGGGCTGTGATGGCTTTGCTGGAGAGGATGCTTAAGAGGACATGTGACTTTGGAAAGAGTGTAAGTATAACAGACAGTTAATGCCTGATAATATCCAGAGTGGTTAACACTCTGGCATTGATTCACCTTGCCTTCTTCGCTGATCATTGTTTGCCATGACTTCATAGAGAGAAACACACCAAAGAACTCCTCGTGGTATTCCAGTGTCTTTTTTTCTACTTCCTTGGACTCCAGCTGATTGGCAGAGCCTCAAGGTTTCTTCTGGATTGGAATGCTGCTACTGATCCATGAATGGCGTTGACTGCTGCTGATTCATGCGAATCAACTGCTGATATCCTGACAACAAAGATTGCAATTGCACCAAAGAACTACTTCTAAATAGGTCCACATGCCCATTTGCCCTATTAACCTTTCCTTTCCACCACTTCTGGTGGGTGGTGGGCTAGAAAGGAGGTTAAAGCATTTAAGAACCCTTATTAAAGTAGATTTTGAAAGATCCAATCCTACTGTGGTATAAGAGTGTCGTGCTATAGCATGTATAACAGTATCATGCTATAACGTATCATTCTTGTTCCTGTGTCAAAATACCCACAGGAACAATTTAAAAAGAGAAAGTATCTAATTTTCTGTGCTCATAGAGGGCTCTGTCCATTGTTACTTAGCTTTGGGCCTTTGAGTAAAACATCATATTGATGAGATTGTGAGACAGAAAGCTCAAGGTAGACAGGAATCTGAGGGCAAAGGAGGGACTGGAGACTATATAGGTGACCTTCAAAGGTATTCCCTCTGTGATGTGTGTCTCCATACAAGTCACACACTCTGAAGTTCCAACACAGCTGTGCCAAGTGTTCCCACACATGAACCTGTGGAAACACATCATACTCATAAGTACTCATGAGCAACTAACTCTGATCTTAATTAACAACAGTCTACCCCGAAGTGTAAGAATATGCCTTCCCAAACCAAATACACCAAAGGAAAGGCTCACAATGTTTACTTTGTGCAATATGGGTGGGAAGGGAGAGATTACATTTACATACCTTTTTCCATATTGTATTATTATAATTATTATTACTTCTTATTGTTTATTTCTTATCATGCCTAATTGAACTTTATGCTATGTCTATGAAAAAACAGTGTGTCTAGTTCAGTGCTATCTGCTGTTCCTAGTATGCTATGGGGAGTATTAGGATGTAACCCCGACAAGTTAGGAGAAAACCACAGTTCCTATTCATAAAATCTCTGATTTACAGAGGATCAATGGCCCTTCATGAGGGGCTGGAAGAAATGGCTCAGTAGGTTTGGCTTCCAGCCCCCAGACCAGTCAATTCACGAGAATTTGTAACTCCAGTTCCGGGGGCTCCGATGTCGTCATCTCGTGTTGATGGGCCTTGTACACATAAGGTGCATATGGGTAATGCAGAGGTACACCTATAAAATACAAATATATAATTTTTTAAAAAGCACCCTATGAAGGCAGGACATGGTGGTGAGTGCCTTTCCTCCGAGTATTGGAGTGGCAGATGCACGTAGGAAATATTCTGTGAGTTTGAGGCCAGCCTGGTGTATGTAGTGAGCTCCAGGCCAACCAAGATTACATTGTGAGATCCTATCTCAAGATATATGTAAATAAGTAAATGATACCTAGATAAAGGTCATGGGGTAGGCAACAACACACTCAGATTTTCTTCTGTGGCTTTTCTGGCTAGTATATCTGACTTAGAATTAGAACTGTACCTCATTCCCACTCATGTACCCCCAAACCCTAGAGTCACAAGCTTGGCAATGAAGGTATTGATGTTTCTATGTAAAATGAAGCACATAAAAAGCCTGTCTAAGATACTGAAGTACCCAGGTGAATGCAGGCCATGTTTGTGGTGGGTTAAGTTACCTAGAAAGCTAGCCAGTGTGTTCTCACTAATCATTTTCCAAGCCCTGGAAAACCGAAAATCAGGAGCTGTGAAGAAAATCAACTGTGGTGACGACGTAAGACAGCAGAAAGGGGGTTAAGTGGCTGCTGGGTACTGTGTTGGGGGCTGGGCTAGTTGTGAATTCAGAGAAAAGCTAGGCTGTGCACCATAGAAGCATGGAGTGGCCAATGCTTTAATTTAGGGCAGCCCCTCATTCTCATCAATCCTCAGAAAAGTCCATGGGGGACTCAGAAACCGTAAGACGTAGGCTTGGTGCCCAAAGCCAAGACAGTAGACACTTTGCTTGGCCAGTGACTCAGGCCTTGAAGCTTAATTTTGGCCATTTTTTTCCTGTGACACCTTGCAAGGGGGTGGCTGTGGTGGGCCTGTAAGACAGAACCCACACGCTTTGCCAGTGATATGGGGAATTCTGCCCCGCAGCATGTTATATTCTAGCAAACGAGCTTAGGAATAAGTCACCAGTTTAGATGGTGGTTAGGAATGTACATATCTTCATAAGAATTTAGGACATTCACGCAAAAGCTTGGAAAGCAACCCAAATCCAGCCCACTCACAAGATCTGGGTGCAAGGAACATCTATTTTAAATGTCAGAGACCCACAAGTGTCATCCTTGAGTAGCAGCTACCAGGCAAGGATTTTTGCAAGTTCTTCCTGGATTTCCGTAGTAGGAAGAGATGTTTAACATCGGTCTCCAGTCCCTAAAATGTCACAGAGTCCTCACCTCAGTTCCACTGTGGAGGAAACGGAATCATGGGCATTTCAGTCTCTAGGTAAATAAACAAGAAACTGGCTTCGCAAGCTTGCCATAATGTGCCTTTGCCAAAGCAACTGGCAATTGTGACACACAGGTGGCTGTGAAGAATCCGCCTTCCTGAAGCCATCACTCCTGAGTCCATCCTGCAACTCTGATTTCCCCCCCCCCCCCCCCCGTGGATCAGCCACAGTCTGTGTGTGCAGAGTTCCTGAATTTTAAATCTACCCTGCAAACTGCAATGCAGCAATTAGCCAGGCACAAGAAGAGTGACCTGAGAAAGACAGGAGGAAGCCTCCAAAATGCAAAAATCACACCCAAGCCTTGGTTTCTGCTCCCAATGAAAGAACACATGCCTGGGCATCAAATCAGAGAGAACTGTCAACTCTGTCCCTGAGTCGGTTCTGTGGCCCGGGAAAGTCGATGTTAGAATAGTATCCAGTTTCAAACATGAAAGACAGGGGAGTCTGAGACAGATGTTTCGTGGAGTTTGAAGCACAGAAAGCTTAAAGCTAGCACTTCAACTTTATCAATCACTCCTAAAGAGTTCAAGGCACTTTGGAGAGCATCTTTATGGGGCATGTCGTAGGTTGATGCTGTTATTTTCACAGAAATAAATGCACCATGCTTAGCGCCCCTGAATATCCGGTTGCTCCTTCGCACTCCTGAGTTGCTCTCAGAACCCAATGCTGGGAGCTGGATAGATGGCTTAAAGGCTAAGAGCCCCGGAGGTTCTTTCGAGGATCCATGTTCAGTTCTAGCACCCACATAGCGGCTCACAAACACGGGTAACTTCAGTTATAGGGCATCTAGCACCCCCTTCTGGCCTCCACCGGCACTGCATACACTTAGTGCAGACATACACAGGCAAACACTTGTGCATATCGAATATAAAAAAAAGAATTAAAAAATTGAAGGCCCTTTTGGGTTGTCCAGGGATCAGAGGCAAATATGTGCTTTAAATCTTAAATGTGTGCATCAGTCATGTATGGGAAAGAGCTTCCTTGAGCCTTTCAGAATTATGGGAAACTGGAATGTTCCATTGGCAGGGGGTAACACCAGCTGGACCTCATGATGGAAGTGTGTGTTTGTGTGTGTGTGTGTGTGTGTGTGTGTGTGTGTGTGTGTGTCGTCTAATGATGTGAGCTTTAAAGGGCTTAGGAAATTCTGATGACTTAAAGGTGATGATCACTGAATGTTAATGTGGGTATATTATTATTATTTAAAATATTCATTGTGAGTCAAAAAAAAATCACATCTGTGAGCCAGACCTGGACAAGGCGGCTGCTTAGAAAGCTCAGTCCAGAATGTCACCACCGATAGCAATTTCTCTCTCTGTTTTAGGGAGAAAAAAAAAATAACTCCTATTTCAAAACCGCAAATGTCCGAAGTCACATCTGCCTGCTGGGAGGGGCATCATTCATTTTATCTTGACTATTCAATAGTTTCTATAAACACAGTGTGGTGGGGAATCTGGGTTGTGAGCTTCCTCTGTCAGGATCCCGAGACACACTCAGGAGTCTGTGTGCTTCTCCTACAGCTACTCTGTCCATCATCATTCTAGTGAGAAACACTAACACCAAATGCAACTTTTGAAAAAAGTGTTCATTTAGTTTATTGGCCATCACTAAGGGAAATCAAGGCAGAAACTGAAGCAGAGAAATGGAAGAATGCTGCTTACTGGCTTGCTCCCCGGGGCTTGCTCAACTTGATTTTTTTATACCCCAGGCCTCCCTGCCCAGGGATGACAGGCACCACCCACAGTGTGCTGAGTCCTCCCTTCCACATCAATCATTAATCAAAAACCTGCTTGGTATGTATGCCACAGGTCAGTGTGATGGAGGCAACTCCTCAGTCAAGGTTCCTTCTTCCAGGAACACGACTCCAAGATGTCAACCATTCCATAGAAGTAAGTGGAAGAAACAAAATTCTTTTAAGACTTCCCAGAGAGGGCTGGAGGGTTGGCTCAGTCATTGGGAGCACTTACTTGCTGTTTTTCCAAAGGACCCAAGTTCAATTCCCAGTACCAACGTTAGGCAGCTCACAAGCATCTCTACTGCTGGTTCCAGCAAAGCTATTCTTTAGCTCTCCACAGGCACCTGCCTTTACATGCACATATCCACACACAGCCACACATACCTATAAAGAATAAGAAAAATGAACAGTTCTTAAAAGATTACCCAGAGATACCAGGTACTGGTTAAGGATATTCTCAGTGGGAACTAATGCTGTGTGTGTGAGTGTGTGTGTGTGTGTGTGTGTGTGTGTGTGTGTGTGCGTGTGTGTGTGTGTGTGTAAGTAAGTAATTATATATTGTATATATTGTTTGAAATTAATGTCAACTTCTTATTCCAAAATTCCACATGACCACAGTAGTCTGGAAGACCTAACTGTGTTTATAGTCTCAACAATAGAAGTGTTTCTTGGGTTAACAGTAACACTTGTTTCAATAACAAAATACATGGCAGAAGCAACTTAAAGCAGGGAGGTTCATTTTGGCTCACAGTTTCAGGGGATGCTGTCAGTCCTGGTAAGGAAGACGTGACATCTGGGTGGCTCTACCCACATTGCTGTGCGAGTGTGGCACAGTGCTTCTTACATCTTGGTGGACTAGGAAAGGGAGAGAGAAGGCCAGGGCCAGAAGCAAATATAACCTTAAATGCCAGTCCCTGCTTCCTACTTCCTTATGTCAGGTCTCAGGTCCCAGAGGTCCAACAGCCTTTCAGAAAGCACCACCAGTTGGCTACCCAGCGTTCAAACACGTGAGCCCGTGATGGCAAGATGCTTGTGCTCTGGGAGTACCAGGTCTAGAGGGATGAGGGTGGGGCTCATAAACAAACTTGTATTCTAGAAGAGGAAAGCCTTCCTGTTCTAAAGCACTGACTAGCTGGGCTAAGAAGCCTCCAGGTAGGAGTCTCCATATTAGAGACGTGTGGCCATTTCCCTGCAGGAGAACAGAGCGTGGGGCATGGCTTGGGAATTCATTGCTTCCATGGGCCTGTCAGAGACCTCCTGCGTGTCCATTGCCGACGGCATCAGAGGCAGACATGGGTAGATGCCTTCACAACCCTTGTCAGAGTGGTCTCCATATTAGGAAGCTAATGTGTTTGTCAGATGGGGGCAGAGGGCAGGGACAGGGCAGCTGGCTATGACTGCTCTTACAAACAGCTCCTTCTGCTTGAGATAATGGAAGGTTTCTATTTCCATGTACTGTCTTCCATTCATAGGGTAAGAGGCTGTTGTATACATACAATATGAACTATTCCAGGTGCTTGAATTCAGACCTAAGGAAAAGAGTCGTCTCATAGCATTGTAGATCAGATTTAAGTCAGAGAGTGACTTGGTAGTAAGATCTGAGTCTCTAGAAATGAAAGAGGCCAAAGAAGCTGTCAGTCTAACTGTGCTAGCTGGGTCTGGCCAGGAGCCTGGTTGTTCTTTGCCCCTCTGGGAGGCACCCTCCTTCTATCTGCTAGAGAAGTTTTGAGCTGCTCATCTTGCATCACAGAAAGAGGTGAGTTTTCCTTACATTTGCCTGGCTATAATTAATGTATGAATGGCTGGCATTGTTTTCCCTTTAAAAACTGTAAAATTACAAAGGGGGGTTACATGCCCACCAGTGGCCTGACTGGCGTCATCTAACATCCCCAGATCAGTTTATTTGGTTAAAGCAATGTGAACTGTAACCCTGAATAATTTATCAAACTATTGAACCACTTGTAAAATAATTGAAGCTGGAGCCGAGCTTTGCATAGCAGATCTAAAATGGAGAGAGATGTGTTAGTCAGACCCCTGTCTCTGGAAATAGAAGGAGCCGAGGAAGCTGACAGGCTTTATCATAGCACACATACTCGTAAAGCCCTTCTAACCAGCTCTTGTCTTTAGCAATTACTTGATAGCATCTCATTCCACCCCAACTGGACTCCACCACCCAGGAAGACAGCTAGAGTGGAGAGAGAAGGATGCTGCTTCGAAGCAGTGATCTCAGAGTCTAAAAAGACAAGAGAGAAAGAAAGGTCTTTCACCCAGAGTGTGAGTCACTTCATTAATGACCCCAAAACTAAAGGACTTGACAAAGAATATCAGCTCCGTTAGTACAGGAAAGGCAGGTGTTGGCTACACCCAAGTTTGTGCTCTAGTGAAACAACATCTGTAATCCCATGTACATCTGGACCCATGTAAGAGGAGCAATGGTCAGACAAGGAACCCAGTAATTAACATGCAAGGCAAGAAGAAGTCTCGAGCATGTTCAAAGGATATCTGCTGAGGAGCATAAATTCCCTCTGATCTTAAATTTTTATTTATGCAAGTATTTGGATATGTTATAGGATCAGAATGCAGAGAATACAGAGAAACAGAAGGAAAAGAAAAGAAAAACCAGAGCCCCAAGAGAAACACTTCCCAACATTGATCTCGGTGAGGATGCTTTGAATATGGCAGGAGCAGCAGACAACACTACTGAAACCAGGCAAGCGAGGTCTCAGCACACTGCAAAGAGAGAAGGTCCTCAGAGGAGAAGGAGGCCTCTGCAGTGGGGAATGTGCCTGGGAGCCTGAGATCTGGTGAGGAAGTAATATCCCAAACACACGGAGAACCCAGCAGCAAATACATAAATAACCCATTTAAAATAGAGGTGGAAAAGGAAATAGACGTCTCTCAAAAGAAAGACATAATACGCTCCCTAGGGCCATGGGAAGACATTCAGCTTCACTAATCACCAGAAAATTGCAAATCAGAAGCAGCACAGGGGACTGGAGAGATGGCTCATGCTTCAGAGCATCTGCAGCTCTCACACTGGTCCTGGGTCCGATTCCCAGCACCTGTGTGATGACGCATAACCATCCATAGCTCCAGTTCCAGGGAACCATCACCCCCACCCCCCACATTTGTGGTGCACATATACACATGCAGACAAAACGTTCATAAACATTAAATAAGTAAACATATTTTTTTTAAGTTACAAAAGAGCTCCCATAAAATAGCACCTCATATCTGTTAAAAATACAAGAATGTAAGTGCTGATAAAGCAAGAGAGAAGGGGACCTTGAACAGTGCTGGCAGGACTCAAAAGTGTCCTGGTCATTGCAGAAAACGGGATGGCGGTCCCTTGGGCAACTAAAAAGCAGAGCCACCGTGCAACTTGGAAATCCTGCTTCTAGGTAAATACTCTAAGGAAATAAAAGCAGAACCTGAAGGAATATAGTTGGACCCCCAAGTCTACTACACTGTTAGTTACCATGGCAAAGTACAACGGCTATATGGATGCAAGAAAGGGAAAATGGATGGACCAGTGGGTAGATGCATGGAGTGATGGATCCATGAAATGTGGGACACACACACACTCATACACTTGCATGTGCACACTGAAGTCTTAGTCATTGTGTAAACAAGATGAAAACCTTGGCATGTGCAATCACATGAATGAACTGTAAAGACATCAGGGGAATAAGCTAGGCACACACAGGAAAATCTTGCATGATCTAACTTAGAGAAATTAAAAACAGATGCAGGGGAGCAGATAGTAGAATGGTAGCTGAGAGGAGTTAAGGAGCTAGGAGTACTCATCAAAGGGCAAGAACAATTTAGTTCAACAAAATGCCTAAGTTGACATCTGACACCAGGATGACTGCACTTAAGCACATGACATTATATTCTTTAATTTTGCAAATAAATAAATAAATAAATAAATAAATAAATAAATAAATAGTGCTTGAGTATTATAACCACACTTGTACCCAGGGACAACAGTCATATGTGTAAGGTGACAGCTAAGATTCCTTTAATGTTGTCACTCAAGGAATAGTCGCAAGTGGATCTCTGTGAGTTTGAGACTAGCCTGATCTACACAGCAATTTCTAGACAGCCAGAGCTATGTAGTGAGACCTAGAAAATGGAAGGGGAGGAGAAAAGGGAAGGGGAAGGGGAAGGGGAAAGGGAGGGGGAGGGGNGGAGGGGGAGGGAGAGGGAGAGGGAGAGGGAGAGGGAGAGGGAGAGGGAGAAGAGAAGAGAAGAGAAGAGAAGAGAAGAGAAGAGAAGAGAAGAGAAGAGAAGAGAAGAGAAGAGAAGAGAGAAATAAAAGTAAAAGAGTGCTTCTTTTACTTTATAAGAAAGGTTTCAGTGAGAGTAGGGGTATAAAAAGTTAATGGGATAGATATGACCAAAGCACATAATGTATATTATATTGTACCAGTATATAGAATACCAATAATCATATATAATATAATCCCAACAGCTGGAAAATTTATCTTATTTCATTAGCATCAGAAATTATTTATAGAATGGAAACCCCCTAGTCTTATAACTACATTTTCAGTAAGCAAAATATATTCGTTATTATGGATAACAATGTATGTTTTGAAGGTTTGTTTCTATAACATCGTGGGTAAAATAGTTCTGGGTGGCTGCATGCATTACCATAAAGTCATTATTTAAAATGCAATTTGATAACTTCTAAGAAGTGATCCAAAGAAGCAAAGAGGGGGTTAAGTGTAAGGATCAGGTACTCCAGACTAGATGCTAGAGCTTTAGATCTTCCTCATTTTACAGGAAATATCTTACTCAACTTCCCTATTTCATAAATGAGAGAATAAATGAACTAAGAGAATTTAAGTGATCAACCAATAAGTTCATTCTGGGAAAAGAGCCGGGCTCAGATCTGTCTCTTGCTGCAAGTGAGACTCATAATTTCCACGGTCTAGTGTGTTGTGTTCAGAGATCTGCAGCTCACAGGACAAGGGCAAGAGCTCACTCATCCTAATCAGAACTAAGAGGATTATGCTAACATTCTGCCAAACGGCCTGGCCTCCCTGGTGAAGTGCCTTCCCACAAGGTCCTGGCAGAATTAGCAGGGCACCTTGGAAGGAACACCAACCTCAGAAAGGCTACTGAAGGAGAGACCCCCATTATCTTCTGCCATGGCCCCCATTATGTGAGACCACAACCCATCAGCCATCTGGTGCTCCGATTACAATGTAAAACTTAGGGAATCTGCTTGTGTGCCCTGCTTACTAAATCAAGGTTTCAGAAGTCATCTTTGATCTCTGAGAGTGTCTGTTGGGGGCAGGTGGTGGAGGAGGAAGGCAGGAAGCCATATATGGAAATGCATTCAACTGGAGCAGGATGCATCACAAGAGCTCTGCTTCTGATTAGAGGCCCTTGCTTCCCTGGCTGTGGCTGCCCTCCACCTTGTGGAAGACTTCTGCCTTGCTAGGTTTCAGTTCATGGAGCCACACCTCGTTCTAACCAGAATGCAATATGCCCGCCCGAGGAAAGCCCTGACATGTGGACAAAAGGAAACGCAGGCTGCTTAGCCTAAAGTGGCCTTTCTCCCCAACCCCCCACTCCTCATTCAAATACATCTTTCTGTTTCTTTTTGTCACCCAGAACAAGTGTGATGTACTAGCATAAACTGTAAAAAGCAGTTTTAGGTAGAAGAAGAGAAAGGAAAGTGGAGGGTGCCCCTAACACACAAAAGCCAACCTCAATTTATGTCAAAGAGGTTTAAAAGACCTTGGGATTAAAGCAATAAACTTCGTGCTGTCAAAGCTAAAACGCGCTAACAATTTAGCGCCAAACACATGTTGTTCAATATCATTTCATATTATATTATGTCACAAAGAGCTGACAGTTCTGTATCACCCTGACAGGGCTGATTTACTCTGAAGAATTCATCGACATTTTGCAACAGCCAAAGCTGACTTCATTTTGTTTGGATGGACGGTGGGAAATGTTTCTTCCTTCGAGTTCGAATATGCATCTGAAAATGGATCCCCAGTGAAGAGAAAGATGCCGAGACTTGGCCCACAGCTCTGTCAAGCGAGGCCTTTGTAGGCAGCTACAGACTTCTCGTGGCTCTAGTTGGCAACGTATTTAGAACAGAGACTTTAATAAAAGTCAACAGAGCTTAAATTAGACCATGTATTTGGCATCCCCTAAAGTACCTGAATCTTGGGCCAACTCCTCAGAAGAAGACAGCTACACAAAAGGGTTATCCCCTGTTTATATGTCAATAATCTACAAATTCCTCAGGCATTAACTGCTTTATTGTACCGCATATGTGTGACTTACACCACCCTGCCTTCTGTCTCCCAGAGCCAATGTATAAAAGCTCAATAAGTCGGAAGGCTTGGGTGTCAAAGGAAAGTGGACCTTGGGTCAGTAGGACTCTGGTCTGTGAGAGAATTTTTCTTAGAAAACCAGCAGAGGGAAAATTAGCTCTGCACACTTGTGTAGCCTGTGCCTAGAAGAGTTTAGCTCAGATCAGGTTAATTTTAATGTCCGGTAAATAAATGCACGGTATAACATGGCTCATACAAATGTACTACATGTGAGTTACGTGTTACATTTAAATTCTTAGATCTGAATCATTATGCAACAGTTGCTGGTTATTTATGGAAGATGATCTTGCAAGCAACAGGTGTTTTTTTTATTCTCCAATTAGAACTTTTTGTTTGTTTGTTTTCTTATTTCATTTTTGCATTTTGAGACAGGGTCTCTCTGTGTCACCTAGGTTGGCTTGACCTTAGACTTGGGACCCAGTCTTGGCTTCCTATGTGCTTAGATTATTGGCAAGTGGTGTGTGGTTGTGTGTGTGTGCGCACATGCGTGAGAATATGTTTAAGAGAGAGACTGAGACAGAGAGAGACTGAGACACAGAGAGACAGAGAGAGACTGAGACATGGAGAATAGAGAGAGACTGAGTCAGAGAGAGACTGAGACACAGAGAGACACAGAGAGACTGAGACATAGAGAGATAGACAGAGACACAGAGAGAGACACAAAGAGAGACAGAGAGAGACTGAGACACAGAAAGAGCTACAGAGAAAGATGGAGTACAGTGGATGCTTTTGCAGGTAGAAAGGAGACCCTCTACCTATCTCATCTCCCAGCCCATGATCCTCAGATGCATCTTCTCAATATTAATTTCCCGACACACCTTGCCGATACCTGTTTCCCATGAGGGCTGGCCCACAGAAGCACCCTGCCAAGACCATCCTAAAATCAGAGCCCTTTCCAAACCATTAACCCAACAAAACATCCAATGAGGGTAAGACACTGGGTCCCTGACGCGCAGGCGTCAGTGCCTGTCCTGTCCTGTGTGATGCTCCTTCCTTAAAAGGCTCATGCAGAAACTGATAACGTGACATGTGGCTACTGACTGACTGGATGTGGCTACTGACTGACTGGATGTAGCTACTGACTGACTGGATGTGGCTACTGACTGACTGGATGTGGCTACTGACTGACTGGATGTGGCTACTGATTGACTGGATGTGGCTACTGACTGACTGGATGTAGCTACTGACTGACTGGATGTGGCTACTGACTGACTGGATGTGGCTACTGACTGACTGGATGTGGCTACTGATTGACTGGATGTGTTCTGGTGCTTCAGTGCTGGGGTGGGCTGGGTCAACAGAGTTGCTAGCCTCATGGTGCCTTGTCTTGGGGGGAAATTAGACCGGGTGTGATATGGGAGAGTGGTCCAGAGACACATTCATTTTCAGGGGTGGGGCAAACAGTTCAGGGTGACTGGGGGGATTTCTGGACAGCAAAGCTTTGGAGGACTTTCATACATGGAGGCAATTAGAGTAAGAAGGCGAGCTACAGTGTAAGAGGGTGCTGATGGGAGAGTGTGAATTCCCTCATTGTTTCTATGCATCCTTTCAAGAAGGCAGAGCAATTGCTGGGCCTGTACTCCAGCTACTTCTCAGGCTGAGGCAGGAAAACCACAAGGCCATATCCTGCCTGGCAACTTAGGGAACCCCTGACTCAAAACGGAAATGGAGCTGGGGGCGTGGTTCAGTGGTAGAGCCCCTATCTAGAATCCTCCAGTGAGGGGTTAGGGGGCGTGGCTCAGAGGTAGAGCCCCTGCCTAGAATCCCCCAGTGAGGGGCTGAGGGCGTGGCTCAGTGGTAGAGCCCCTGCCTAGAGACTTTCAATGAGGGGTTGAGGGGTATTTGCCCAGTGACAGAACACTTGCCTATGCACTCTGGCTCCAAATTCAATCCCCAGGACCACAAAATGAAGAGAAGGAAGGAGAATAGGAAGGAAAGATGGAAGATGGAGGTAGGAAAGGAAGGGAGGGAGGGAGGGAGGGAGGGAGGGAGAAAGGAAGAAAGGAAGGAAGGAAGGAAGGAAGGAAGGAAGGAAGGAAGGAAGGAAGGAAGAAAGGAAGGAAGGAAGGAAGAAAGGAAGGAAGGAGACTAATCTCTTACTCATGTGGAAATTATTATCCCACATGGATGCGCTTACTGTGGAACAAGGTTACTGTCCCCTTGCTCATCCCAAGACAGATCGTGTCAAAGTCTTGACGTCCCTGGACCCTTAGCACACTTGGCACTCATGTAACTGTACTTCTGTTCAAGATCCCCCATCCCTAAATTGTGTACCCAGGCTGTGCACTGGTCAGCGATAGCTCCTCATCCTGCCATCGGAGAACTGTCCTGCTACACTCAGGCCAGCCATCCCTGGCCACTTGCTCCTGTGAGTAACACAGCTGCAAAGTCGGGGTGCTGTGCAAAACAGAGAAGAAGCGGCAAGGACACCCAGGCTTGATCACAGTGGCTCATGAAGAGGCTGGGACAGGCAAAGGTGACCAAGCCAAGCCCAACTGAGCCTGGAGCAGGGGTGGTGGTCAATCCTCCTGTTTCTGACTCCTAAGGTACTGGGGTTACTGGCATGTTCATGGCTACTCCCAGATTTTCTTGTGGGTGCTGGGGATTTGAACTCACGTCCTCATGCTTGTACATGAAGCACTCTTACCCGCTGAGACAGCTCCTTAGACCCTCACTGTAGTTCCAACGCACACAGGGCTATTTGCCCAGTGCTTCTCTGACCAAGTCAGTTTCACTACTTGGAGAAATGGGCTTGAGGAAACAAACTCTAGTCCAGCACTGCATTGCTGTTGGGTGAGGCAGGAGATCCTCCCCTGGAGGATAAAGCTCTTTGCCTTTCCCCAGTCCCTAGCCTTCACTCCCCACTGTGCGCTGTCCTCTGTCCCCTCCACACCCCACCCACCTGCTGACTTGGCTTCAGAACACACAAGCTCCTTTGGATCTGAGCCTTTCCAGCTCAGACGTGTCCCCTGCTCCTCTTCTCTTGCCCAAGACTGCTTCACCTGTGTGGGGGAAGAAGACAGCTGACCTTCAGAGAGCGGGAGGGGGGAGGAAGGGGGGGGAAGGGGTGATTCCTCCCCATGACAAAAGAAGGTGAAGGTGTCCACCTGGAGCACTCCGGGGATCCACACAACAATCTTAACTTCAAGCCTTAGATGCATAGTATTGCCCATCTTAAAACAAAAACAAAAACAAAAACAAACAAACAAAACAAAAAGCAGAGCACTCAAATCTGTCACCCTGTAACTGCAGGAGTTGATGGACAAGCACTTAGAAAAGGCTGCAATATGGGGTCCCCTGGTTACATGCTCCAAACCCAGCAGAGATTCTGCAAACCAAGTGACAGACAGACCAAGGGTCCCCTCTGGCCCGCAGGGGTCAAATGAATGACTGTCCTGTGCCAATCAGTCCCCTCGCTGAGACTGCGATTTTCCCAGCTGAAGGCACCCCGTGAGGGCTTGTTCTAAAAGAACATTCTTTCTGGCCCTGTTCCATGGGACCTGTATCCCACTTTCTCCAATGATTTGGAAGTCACGGCATTTGCGAAGTTTCTTTCAAAGTTCCTACTGATTTTGAGTGCTAGACAAAGCTTTTCCAAAATCACCCCGCACTCCATTAAGAAATTATATTTTGTTCTCTGCACAGAGCAAAAAGGGGTGCAGGGCTGTTTCCTGCACCCCACCCCCTTGCTATCGACATTTTGAAACATCTCACAAAGCAGTTCAGGCTGAAATGGAGGTCAAACTCCTATTCTCTTGCCTCGGGCCCAGGAACGCTGAAGTGTGCACTGACAACCCTAGCTTAAGCATGATTTCCTCACAGGTCAACTAAAGCATAGGATAGCGCCCTTGGTTCTTAGATAGCCTCTCCTTAGAGCTAACCAGAAGTAGAGCTGAAAGAAATCTCCTGGGGCGCCAGCTTGGGGGTGGGGGCATGGGGGTGGGGATTAGACTTGACATGTGACCTGAGGATAGCCAATGAGACCCAAGCAGACTGTGAGACTAAGGGGATGGATCAGACAGAGTTCCTCATTTTCCCATAGACTGTACTGGAGAGTAGGTCCCTCCAGAGATGCTGCGGCAGCGATCCTGTGACCAGAGCACGGAAAGGGTGAGAACTGAATTTGAGCTCAGACAGGGGTCACTGAAACTCAAAGCAGCACACCTTGCTGCTGTTCGCTGTCAAATGCCCTCTTAAGCTCTCATGGTCCCTATTGCCAGTGGAAAAAGAGCCTTGCTGGATGCATTCCTCCACTTCTACATCCGGGCTCCCCTCTGGGCCTGTTACTCCATGACACCCCATGTTGCCCCAGAGCAAAGCACCCGAGCACTTCGCCCTGTTCCTTCCTTTCCTCAGGTTGGGAGAACATGAATCTGCTTCATGTTTTGTGACAGACAGAGGTCACCCCTGCCTGCCTCTTCCTTCCCCGGAGTCTTGCCTCTATTCCCAGGTAAGAAGAGCCGCTAGCCCCAAGCTAACTCTATCTACAACTGTCCCTCTTAAGGTCCCCATTCTTCTAGGAAGGAGGTTGGAGGTGCTATCCTACTCCCAAGGTTGCCAACCAAACTTTTTTATTCTTCTGGCAGCACCATTTGGCAAGGGTCTCCATCTCCTGCGGAAGGTTTGCCAATCACTTAATACAGTAATGCAATTGCCACTATTATGGACTCATGTCTCTACCCCTGAATGGATCGGCACGGGAACTAGCCTCCCCCAAAAGTGACTGATGGTATCAGAATGATCCTCAAGTTAAAGCGATTGTCACCCATGTCCATTGCAGTGCAATGGCATCCAGGCACAGATCAAAATCTTATCACAAGCACATTCATCACTAACCCTCTGTCTTCTCCACTGCACACAGAACAAAGGAGATTCTGTGGCTCACAGGTAGCACACGCCACACATGCCACACACACCAAGTACACATAGCACCGGGTCACACCTCCTCTCTCAGGTTCCAGCACCAGGGCAGGAGCCAGGCGCTCCCAGAACGAGTTGGTTGGTGGGCTTGCTCAGGCAAGACAGAGCCTGGGGCAGTCGTGGTTGCTCCCACTCTACCTCCAGCTGGGAGTTAATTCATCAACTCCATAGATCTTTCAAACAGCAGGGCTTGACACACAGACAGCATACACAGCCTATGAATGCTTGCTCTGTCCTGCTGGGGGGCAGGGGTGGGGTGTGGGGCTGTTCCCAGCATCTACAGCTGCAGACCCTGAAGCTGAGATTCACAAGAGGGCAGAGCAAGGAGAGCCTAAACATGGTCTCTCTTAGAGATACCCGCTGAGTTCTAGAAAACAACAGTGTTTGCTGAAATGGAACAAGCTGGAAGCCACCAAGGGCCTCACCTCTCACGCCCGTGGGTAGCAAGAAGACCCCCAGAGGCTCAGGACCCCTGCTTCTCATCCTTCTCCTGACATCTCTGGTTCTTGCTTCTTTCCGTTCAGTGCCATGTGATCATCTCCAACCTCGCCCCCACGAGCCCACCTGCTTCTGGAACATTCACCCAAGAGCCATCTTATTGCCTACTTTTCTACCCCTCACCTCATACAGATTCACTTCTTCCTTACTGTGCCTGGGATAGTGAGTGCAATATTCACACAGAAGTGGGCTGGCCATCAGGGACAGTGTCGCCTCGCTGACACCATGTTTTAACCATCGTAATTCATCCTCGGTGAGCCGCCACTGTTGCCTTATGAGGCCGGCACATGGTGCAAAAAAAATATTTGATTTCACTATTTCTTATATTGAACTCCATAAAGCCACACATCTTGTCACCTAAACTTTTTGCCTCTGGGGTCACTCTTGGCAGTTTTCAGAGGACATGCTCCCCAGTCTTCCACAGTTTGGTGTGCCGCCTTGCTTCGTTGGTTTGAGCCAGATTTGCCCCACCATGAGATGAGTCTCTTTAATAAACCTAGTTGTTTACAATAAGGAAACAGGATAGAATTGATCAGAGCTGGGAGTCTTCCTTGTGTCCAGGTTCAGACACATATTTATTCACATACATGCAGTCATGCGCCAAGTAATATTTCAGTCAAAGACAAGCTTCATGTATGACTGATGTCTCCCAAAATTGTAAGAGACCTGGAAACAGCCTGTCACCTACTGACATTATCACCACCTTCACTTCATGGTTCACACATTCTGCACTTGTCTCTAATGGTACTGGCATCCACAAACCTGCTGGGCTGCTACTCACCTTAGAGTAGTGCACATACAGATATGTCCCATTTGAACATACATGAACACATAGGCACACATATGTATATAGATACATATGAGTATACACACACACACACACACACACACACACATATACACACTCATACCACATGCATACGTACAGGTGCTTGGATACATATACAAATATACACATCTCTCCACATATATGCATATCTAACCATAGATGATAGCATATATATATATATATATATATATATATATATATATATATATATATATATATATATATATATATATATATATATATATATATATATATATATATATATATATATATATATATATATATATATATATATATATATACATGCAAATATATACATGCACATATATACATAAGTATATATATATATATATATATACATATATATGTTTAAATATGTTTCATGTATAGGTATGTATACATTCATATCTCTCTCCATGACCTGTCTTTATGTGACCTACTCTATCAATATAAAAGACACTTATTTGCTTTTCTCCCTATCCTGAAAAAAATCCCCCACCTAAGATTAACTACAATGCCAGTGGTGATCCAGATCTACCAAGATGGGTCTCTGGGTGTCACCACGAGACAGACATCTATGAAAGAGAAGGAATCACTAGCTCTCTTTTGTTTGGAAAGCCACCTGCTCTGAAGACACCCCCTTTTCTTTGACCCTGCTAATAGCCCAACACACAGACTTCATTCCTCCAGGGCTGACAAAGCATGGGGAGCTCAAGTTCAGAAAAGGAAAAAAGTGGATACTTTCTAAAGAAGGAAAAAGGGGCGAGCAGACAGAGGGCTCCAAGTTGTGGACACTTTGAGTTGTCCACAAAGGCAGTTAACAGTTACAGACCAGGTTCTCATTCAGTCATGGGTAGTTTTCACAACAGACCCAGGGAAACACTGCCCAGCTCTCTCCACTACAGCTTTCTCTCACCCCTGCAGTGAAGAAGTCTGCTATTTGTGTGCAGAGCTAAAGAACAAGGCTGAACACTGATCAACCAGACCCAAAGTGAGTTAGAAGGGGCTTGAAAGCACTCCCCAGGGAGAGGGCTCATGAAGATCCAAAGATGTGGTACAAGTTACTATATCACATACAGAACAACTGTCACTCGAATCCCAGGTAAGCATTGGATAGCTGTTTAGTATAAGATGCCCTAAATATTTAGGAGGACATGTCTATACCCCTAATGCATTGTTGTTTAGCTGAGATTCTGTTCTGGGTATGTGGATTTTACTTTGATTTGGTTCTTACTTTTAATTTTGCTACCTTACCAAATGTAGGTGGTTGAGGTTTTGTCTTTTGCTGTTACTGTAATGCTGAGTACTGGCCACCAAATCTGGAGTCTACAAGTATCTTCTGGAAACCTGTCCCCAGTTAATTCTGATTTGTAAATAAAGATGCCAACAGCCAATAGCTGGGGAGAAGAGAAGTAGACGGGGTTAAGATTTCATGGGCTTGGAACCAGGAGGGGGAGGAAGAGGGGAGAGAGGAAAGCCACTACTGAAGGGTCAGAATGTACAGGAGAGAGCCGCCATGCCTTAGAAGAGTGTGCAGGGGAAAAGGGGTAGAGACGCAAGAAGAACGCCCCGGCTCTGGGCCAAGAGAATGTGGCCCAGAGGGCTGACTACTTGGAGTTAAGAGCAGCCAAGAAGTTAGTACAGAAGTTAGTATGTAGTAACTCAGAGTTATCAATAGGAAGTAGATTCTAACAACATGGAAGGTAGGCAGTTGCCCAGCTACTGTGTTGATGAAGACCTATTAAAATATAAAGGCTATGTGAGTTTTTCGGTCATAAACCATTGAGGCAAGTAGTAACTCCATGCTGGGATTTATTAAAATATTCTTACTACAGTTAGTCAGGCAAAATCATTGAAGTCATTTTTCTGTTCTTCTCTCTTTAGTCTCAGAATCTGGGGACTACTCCATCCACGAGGCTGGGTGTCTCTAACCCACTGACCTAGTGTCCAAGCCTAGAAGCTTTCCAGAGAGCCTCTGGTCTTCAGTCCATCTTGGAAAGTCACAAAAAACTGGCTCCAATATTCCAGAAGGAATCCGCAGCAAGGGGTGAGTTAACTGGGCAGCCAGGGGCAGGCAAAGGGAGCAAAGCAGGGGGAATATTGCAGTCTTCCTTCTTCCACATCCTTTTCCATCCTAGTCGTTCACACTTCAGGTGGGTCGACCCACCCACGTCAGTTAGGAGAATCAAGACAATCCCCACAGGTGTACCCACATGCCAACCTCAAATGAAGCTCCACACTCAGGTTGTGTTCCATCTCAGGGAGGAACAGAGGACAGCCATGGCGGTCATGGAGGAAGGGCGCTGTATTTATTACTTTTCTTGTTGCTATGACAAGATACTCAGCAGATACAATTTGAAGGAAGGAATAGTTATTCTGGCTCACAGTCTCAGGGTCATTACCCCATCGTGGCAGCAAGGCATGGAGCTTATGACAGGACTCCTTACCTACATCTCGGAGGATCAGGAAACAAAGAGTATAAGCCAGGTGCACGGCAAAGACAGAACTGGGGCCAGTACCCAGTGACTGACCTCCGTCCACCCTGCCTTCCACTCCAAAGGGCCTATGATCTCATGTGACAGTCACCAGCTCTAAGGATTCAAACACATGTTTCTGTGAGGGGCCTCTCACACTCAAGCCATACCAGGGACATTCGCAAAGGAAAAGCATTCTGGATCCTTCCTGTTAACTGTGGCTGCGGCATCCAGCAAGATGGAGCTGATGGAACAGACCAATCAAGTGTGTGGGCTGTATTAGAAATCTATGATGTCCATAGGTAGTGAGGCTGACCAAGGGTGCCCAGACAGCACCTCTTGCCCCAGAGTTTGACCACTTAGCTACCAGGAAGCAACCAGGATGATGGTCACCTCTTGATAAATTATAAGATCCCCATGTAACCTGCCTCTGTAATCCTGGAAATGAACACTTAGACTTCACTCACCCATCCCCCAAAAGGGCTAATATTCTTTGTGATAGTTTACATTTTTGTTCTTTAAAAATGTTTTTAGTTTAAAATATGAGTTATTTTACCTATGTGAAATTCCTCTATTTTTACCTTTGGGGGATAAAGAATTCTACCACAAGGCATAAGCAATGTGACTCAGTAAAACTCTAAAGCAGGGTGCACTCAGCAGAGGCTTCCGAGGACTCACAGAACAAAAGTCAGAAGGAGAAAACATTCCTCAACAAAAGAAGCGTGAAAGGACACCATTGTGGGTTAGGAAATTGAATTATTATATTCCTAATTGACACACTTCATCTAGAAAGAGAATGGAGGGAAAGAATTGTAACGAGAGGAGAATAATGAATGAAGACCTAGCCATGTCCAGCTGCTCTGAAGGCCTGGCTCGCAGCACAAGCCAGCCAACACTTCACAATGTGTAAGAGTTTTCACTAGTGAGTTTGCACAGTAACCCAGAATCCTCTCTTTTAGGAACTCACTGCTTTAGTTGGTACTTAACCTCTCTTGTCACTGTGCCTGTATTTAGAATCACCTAGGAGACTTTGTGTCTGTAATGGGGATTGAGGGACAGATACACATTCAGTCAGGGTGACACTGGTTTCTAGGGGGGAGCCCAGATGAGGGTGACACTGTCCTCCCAGATGGGGGAACGAGAAACTAAAGGACATAAAGAAGAAAGTCAAGCGACTGCTGGTATTCTCTTTTCTCTGCTTCCTGGCCACCACCATCTGAACTGTTGTGTCCCAGCCTAGCTGCCATCCAGGATGGGCCAAATGCTTTGAAATGGGGAGTCAGAATAAATCTTCATTTAAGTTGGGTCGGGTGTTTGGTCACTGAGACACAAAAATAACTAAGACAGGGAGGTTTGTGGTTTGATGGAAGGCAGTAAGATTTGGGGCTTGAGCAAGGCTTGGTAGCAAAAGCCTTCAATCCCAGAACTGGAAATCAGAAGCAAGTGGATCTCTGTGCTTCAAGGTCAGCTTGGACTACATAGCAAACTCCAGGGTACCAGCACTACCTGGTGAGACTGTCTTAAAACTTAAAGGGGACGGTTCCTTATGAAATAATAGTAATAATCACGTGTGGTTACAGAACACTTTGGAAGACAGGCCAGAAGATTGTGACTCAAGGCAGGCTTAGGCTCCATCAAAGGTGAACCTAAAGCTGAGCTCAAAGACTGGCATCTGAGCAGGAGGGAGAAATGCCTTCCCGTCAACAGGGAAGCCATGTGCGCGCTGTGAAAATCTGGTGGATGCCTTCAGGAAACAAGGCAGCAATGGCTGAAGCCAGGAGAGTAATGAGGAGCTGTGGCCAGACTGTGCAGGGACCTAAGTGCAGAAGGTCTGAGGTGAGGAAAGAGCTCTCTCCTTTGTCTTTGTTATTTCCAGTGTGACTTTCCCATTGTTCCTCCATGAGCCTCACCTGCACTCCAGCTTAGGAGCTTGCTAGATCATCCACAGAGGATGCCTTGCCAAGGGGTGAGTCTGATACAATGTAACAGAGTCTCTGCTGGAAGTACGTCACCGATATGCCGGAAGCCAATGATAACTACTGTGAATGAGAAGGCTTTAGTGATGTCAGCCTTTGGTGTGATAACTGGGAAGAAATCCAATATGGGTTTCCCTCTAAATGGTACCACCTTGGTCTTGTCTCAGGAGAAGCCTAAAAGATTTATTTTTTTTTAAAGATGGATTTGTGTGCGAGTGCGTGTACATGTCTGTGTATGCACATGAGTGCAGGTGTTTAGAGAGGCTACAGCCATCATATTATCCAAAGCCAAATTACCCAAATTACAGACACTTATGGCCTGCCTGACTTGGGATCTTCCGAAAGAGCAGTACAAGCTCTTAGCTGCTGAGCCCTCTCCTCCACTCCTGGCTACAGGGCTTCCACCATTTGCAGTGTTTCAAGAACCTCAGAACAGCCGGGCGTGGTAGGGCACGCCTTTAATCCTAGCACTCGGGAGGCAGAGACAGGCAGATTTCTGAGTTCGAGACCATCCTGGTCTACAAAGTGAGTTCCAGGACAGCCAGGGCTATACAGAGAAATCCTGTCTCGAAAAAAAAAAAAAAAAAAAAAAGAACCCGAGAGCAGAGGCCACTGTCTGCTCAGTGCTGCTGGGTCTCCTGGGCTCTAATATCTCTGTACCAAGCTGCAGCCTCCTTTTTGTCTCTAGTCTCATCCCTTTCACATCGGGACTGTTCCTCCTGTCTGTCTGTCTGTCTGTCTGTCTGTCTGTTTGTCTGTCTGTCTGTGTCTACGTTTGTGTCTCTCTGTTTCTCTGTCTGTCTGCCTTTGTGTGTCAGTATGTCTGTCTGTCTATGTCTCTCTGTGTCTCTGCCTCTGTCTCTTTCACTCGCCCATTCTCTCTCCTCTCTCTCATTCTGGAGTTGGCATTTCCAGTACCTAGAATTGTTTTCTCCCTGATTTGTCCTTGTCCTTCTTTTCCTGAGATATTTTGTATAAAATGTGTGTCTGGTGAAGAGGGTGGAGGCTGAGAAGTAAGAGAAACTTTCCAATGGCAGAAGTCACGGAGGCAGAATGGTTCACAGCGGCATGAAGGCGTGCTGGTTAGTTAACAGTCGTTGCACAACTCTGGTTTAAAGGGGCGGCAAGTTGACGATTGGTCTGTACATGAAGAGATCAGATGGCATGTAGATGCCAGAACACATTGAGATCTGACAAGAGTTTGGAGAGGAAACCAAAACAACCAACCAAACAAGCATGAACTTGTCCACACTTGCAGTAGGAGTGAACGATGACTGATCTTCCTGGATAATTTGAGTGGATTGAGAAACACCTAGATTAGTAAAGTGCATTTCCGGATGCATCTTTGAGGGCACTGCAGAGACCATTAATACTGTCATCACAGAGAGGGAAAAAGAGCCACCCTGAATATGTTGCTATCATCTAGTAAGCAGAGTGTATGAGGCAGAATCACCAACCCTTCTTTAACAATACCATTTAACCGCTGACTGTGGTTTAACTCCTTCCTTGTTTACTTGAGGCAGAGACTTTAGCTAGGAAGCTGACACTGACCTCAAACTCATTGACTGTCCTTTCTCAGCTCTCTTGAGTCCTGGGATACGGGCCTACAGCACTGCGCCCAGTGTCTATATATTAGCTATTGTCATTGCTGTTGTCACCGCCCACAGACATCCAGCATCTCCCACCATTCAACATGGACCCACCTAACGTGGACTCTCCATTCTGTCTCCTAGGGCCCAGCCCACTCTTTCAACATTGGACCCTCGTTTTCTGAGGCATTGCAGCTTCTTAGAATGAACAGCCTTAAAGTTCTCTGATTGTCCAGGATGCAGACAGCCATGAGAGGACTATCCAGGCTCTGGCCTTGCAAGCCAATCTAATTTCATCTTGCTTTATAATTATAGATGCATACAGATGTGTGTGTGTGTGTGTGTGTGCGCGCGCGCGCGTGCATGTGTATATGTGCATGTGTGTTTGTGTGTGCGCATGCTTATATGTCTGTGTGCGTGTGTATGTATGCATGCATGCGTGTATGTATAAAATAGATATGCAATTGCTCTTCCCCTTTAAATGCCCTTAGCTAAAACAAGGTAACTTTACTGCAAATATGAAATCAAAGATGAGTCAGATTTGAGAAGAAAGGCCCCAGGTTGAGCTTTTATGTCACTAAGTTTCTGAAGCCTTTGAACCATTCACATAAAGAGAAAAACTAGACAGAACTATAGGTCTGCTGCTCCACAGAGAGTGTCTGCTGAAGGTTAGTATATGGAAGTTACAGATACAAAAATGCTGGGTGGGCCACCGTACACAATCATGGTGCTAGTTAAGAACAATTCACTGTGTGCCCGGAAACTTTGAAGAGCAAATTTTAGGTGTTCTCACAAAAAAAAAAAAAAAAAAAAAAAAAAAAGAATTGTGTGAGGAAATGCATGTTAATTAGCTTGATTTCACTTTCCATAATGCATGCCTACTTTATACCACAGTGACAAGTTGTATCTGCTTAGATAGTCATAATAGGTGTTAGAGAGGTGACTCAGAGGTTAAAAGCACTGCCTGCTCTTCCAGAGAACCCAAGTTTGGTTCCAGAGAAGCCACATGGTGACTCAGAGCCATCTATAGGCCCTGTCCTGAGGGACTGAATAGCCTTTTCTGGTCTCCAATGGCACACAGGGTGCACAGACACACACGTGGGCAAAACATCCATACATATAAAATAAAAAAGAAATAGGTCTTTCTTTAAAACAACTACATAATAATAAATAATAAAAATTAAATAATAATAAAATAATAACATTTAAATTTTTAAAAAAACGGTGAAAAAAAGTATCATATGCACTTACACAAGGTAACTTCACTGCAAATGTGAAGGAAATTCCAGGAGGAAAATGAGAAGAGGTGAGACCACTTTGAATAATTCCAGATGAATAGAAGAGACCAGGCTTGGAGGAGACCAAAAAAAAAAGATGCTGAAGAGATGGGAAATGAAGAAGGGATATGGGACAGCCAGAAAGCAAAGCAAGCCAGAGCTCCTATGAGGAGACAGGGTTCACCAATCCAGAGCCACTATCGGTCTAGGGAGCAAAGAATTTTGTTCTGATTTATAGTTAGTTTGACCTCTGTACATCTGTGTGCTGGAAACATGGTCTTCATTCCGGTTAGAGTCTCTTAGAGGTAGAGTCAGGTAGGAGGTCCTTAAACATTGCTACCATGTCCTCAAAAAGGGTTAAGGCATTTGGCATTTCTATAGAGATCAGGCAAATGCTCTCCAGGGGCATTGTTATGTCCTGTACACCCTCTGCCTGGTTCCAAGATAGATTCTTTCTCCAAAATATGTTCTACGGCAGCTCATGAGTAGCACACAAAACATATTCCGTTTAGGCATTCAGCCTCCAGCCTATAATAAAACGCCTGGCACAGATAAGGCATCTGTGCCAGGCGTTTTATTATAATTCCAAGCAATCTGATACAAAGTTAAAACAGCCACTGGTCTAGGTCATCGATAAACAAATGGCCTTGTTGGTAGGGTGGAGGGTAGAGGCCAATGATGGGAGCCTCGCTGTGGATCTGAAGTAAGGAAACGAACAAAAAGACAGGCCTAGAGGTGCACACCTGTCATCACAGTTCCCTGGGAAGCTGAGGCAGGAGGATCGGAAATCTGAGGTCTGTCTACATGACAGAGTGACCTCAAATGAGCAACACTTGGAGATAGTCTCAAAACGAAAAATGCAAATAGGAGACAATGTAGCTCTGCAAGGAGAACTTGCCAAGTCTGAGTGAGCCCCTGACTTCAGTTCCAGGGATTGGAGGGGGTGGGGGGGGGGGAAGGAACAGATGTAAAGCATGTGTTTGTTTCATTTTTGTATTTTTAAAGACAGGTCCTGGAACTCACTGTAAAGTCCAGGCTGGCCTTGAACCCACAGAGATTTGCCTAGAATTAAAGGTGTATGCCACTAGGCTCTGCTGATAAGGCATTCCTTAGAAAACCAGCTGTCATCCCTCCCAGTTTAGTCATAGCTGGGGAAAAAAAAAGTATAGGAGTTGATAGAATCTGTTTATGAGCTTTTTCCTTTGTTTTCTGATTTGAAGAGAGGGATTTTGAGTTCATTTACATCAGTAAGGAAGTCCCCCTGAAAGAGAAGCCTCCAGTAGCCAGTGGGAAGTAACTGCTAAGGCAGTCTAGGTTGGTTTCTAGGAAGTTAGGAGGCAGTGAGAGCCATTGGGGCTGGGCAGGGATTGGCCAAGGAGGGGAAGGTTCTTTCGTTATCCAGTGGCAGAGAGACATGGGGGATTCAGGCAGGTGCCAGAGAACTGCAGTGTTCCTGGGTGGTGGTCCCCAGTGGGTGGTCTCCTATGCATAGTGGACAGTTCCCCCGCCTGAGAACTGAGAATTTGGGTAGGCTCTGAAGCAAGTCTCTCAAGGAAGGAGAGAGAATTCACCCTAGAAGCCTACCCCAAGCGTTCAGTGAATATGGTGGGTCCTAGGGATTTCTGAGAATGGATTTTGAGGGGAAACACAGCAACTTGTGTCACCAGCCCAGGTGACAGAAGCATGTGCACCCCAGCTTACAGAAAACATAACATGTGGGTGGGTCCAAATAACATGGCAGTGTGGGACCCTACCGGGAAATCCCAGCTGAGTCAGGATGGTGCTGAGCCAATTTTGTCTTCAAAGTAAGGCCACACCCCCACTCCCATAACATGCAAAAATAAAGTAAAACAAATGAAGATAGCATGCCAGGTTAGCACTCAACAGACTACAGCCAAGGGAAGGTTGTAAGTTGGAGGCCATTCTCAGCTACAGAAGACTCTGTTTCAAAAAACAAAGTTGACTTCATTGAGTTGAGCTGATGTGGGCAGTTCTAAATCCCACACCAGCCTAGGCTAACTAGGAAGATGTTGACTAGAACTGTGGACAGGGGGAAAAATCATCATTAACCGCCCTAGTTGGTTGCATGCTCTGGAACTGAAGCCTGCTTATTATTTATCCACTCTGTCCTTCCAGTGCCGCTTATGGTTTCAGGCAGAGAGCCAGCGAATGGCGTTTTCAACAGGGTTTGAAACTTGGGAAAGCGTTATAAAAACTTGGGGGTGGGCAAGACACACTGAGTAATTGTGACCTCGCCGACCTCGTCTTTATGTGAATGATATGTGCCTTTGGGCTGGCTCGTTTTCGTGTGTTTTCCAATTGCACGTGGGCACAGAATCTCATTTGCTCATGAAATCATGAACAACGGTGGTTATGATTAGACTGATTTTAGCCTAAGAAGTAGGTGCCGTTGGCTGAAGGTCAAAGAATAAAGGACCACCAGGATGGAAGATAGAAAGCCGCCTTTTCTATCAGAAATCAGTGTCGACACCCCGACAGTATCCAGCACAGACAGACTCACCATCCTTAAAGTTGATGGAAGGGGATGAACTCTCCAGACTCAATATTTTGGATAGGTTTAAGTTTGGTGGGGGATTGGGGGAAGTCCTCTTTTTACCATATGCACATGCCTGGTCGCGTCTCTCAAGACTAAGGATGTGACCACTGCACACCGCTGCCTCTGGCAGCCTCCTCCTCTCTTCAAGCAGGAAAAGTTGCAGTGGAACAGATTGGTCCAAAGTCATTTTCTTCATCTATCCTGGCTGGTATAACTGTGATACAACAAAATCCCTGCCTGCGGGAAAGGACATTTTCTTGAGCGTGTAGAGGGCCAACATCATGGTCAATGTCTGACCAGTCTATGAATCTAAAAGTAATCTCACAGAGCCTGGGGCTGGTCAGAGGAACCCAGTAAATGTCTCATTTTTTTTCCCTGTGTGCTTCTAACCCAGTGCATGATCCATATAGAAATTCCCTGCACACCTCCTGTGTGCATTACAATTTTGCTAATATTAGCAAAGAAAGAAATACTTGGCAAAATGCTAAGGCCGTGACGGGGCTAGGTTTTAGAGACGAATTAGGAATAAGGAACTCACTGAGAATTGGGGAAGGTTGCTCTTCTATGAGGGAAACCATCTTATTTCCCTCCAAGAAGCCCTTGTGGTTTTGTTTTGGGGTTTTAATCTGTGTGAAGCCAGAACTCCGCATGCAATAGGGGCTGGGGTACAGCTGAATCTATTTCATCTCTGAAATGTCTGAGGATATTGGGAGGATCTATTAAGCCAGAGGACCCTGTTAATGCAACATTAGAGAGCTTGATTAGAGGCCAGCACTCGGGAAAATCATTTTCGGCTTCGCACATGCTACATTGCACATGTAATACGTCGTGTTTGACGTTATTTGTCACTTATTAAATATGAGCGCTAACATGAAGTGTTCCTTTCCCTGACTGTGGGGTGTAAGGAGTGCAATCTTGTGTCACTCTTGGAGTCAGGAAGTCTGACTTTTTGAGTGATGTGCCAACGCAGGGTTCCTTCCCTGAGTTTATTCTTATTAAGTGCATATTACACTCCGGGTCGTATGTAATATGTCAGAAACCATGGCTGAATTACACACAGCCTCAGCCCATCCCATCACAACACCAGGGGCTTATAGCAGGGGAGAGAAGCCCCCCTCCCACCCCAGAACCAAGATACAATTAATTAAACACACTGTGCCAAATGCAACCAGATTGTCATACCGAATGCCACAGCCCACAGTTACAGGTGTGCTGGCAAGTTCTTGTGTTAACTTGACACAGACTAGAGTCACCTGGGAAGAGGAAATGTCAACTGATGCATTGCCCCAGAGGACTGGCCTACAGGCACAGCTCTGAGGCATTTGCTTCATTAATAACAGATGTGGGAGGGCCCAGGCCTGGGACACCCTGGGCAGGTGGTCTTAGGTTTTATCAAATAAAGCAGGTTGAGCGAGCCTCGAGCCAGCAAGTAATACTCCTCCACGGTCTCAGCTTCAGTTCCTGCGTCCAGGTTCCTTGAGTTCCTACCTTGGGTTGCTTTGACGGTAGACTTTAACCTGGAAGCCACATAAACGTCGTCCTCCCGAAAGCTGTTTCTCGTCATAGTGTTTATCACAGCAACAAGACATAAAGGAGATCTGTTAGGAAGGCACTGTCAAGTCTGTGGTGGAGGGAGGGTGCGATGTGGGCTGTTCACCCCATAGCACACCAGGAAGCAGACAACAGCGGATGTGGGGACAGGCCTTTGAACGCCAAAAGTCTACCTTCATTGTGCCAGCGTCTCTAAGTAGATTCTGCCTTCTAAAAACCCCATATTTGACCAAGTACCAGCAGCAGCTGGGCCTGGGGGGTTAGGGGAATGAGTGATCATCGCCTGAGCCTGTGGAGGACATTGCAGACTGAAAGCTACATTGTCTCATGATACTCAACCTAAGTCCCACCCACTCAAGAATCCACAGCGACAAGCCAAGATGCTGCTGTCATGTCTCTCTGGACGCCAAGAAGCACTGCTTCCATTGAAGAAAGCGTAGAGGCACAGTAGTGAACAAAGTCACTTCTCTATTATGTCATGAGGCATGCTTATTTCATATGCTAGTTAAAAGTAACCTAAAATTTTGTCTACAGCTAAAAATCTGACAATCGTTCCTTCCCACGCTCCATTTTATTCCAGTGATATTCACTGCTCACCCATCTTGATTGTTTTCTTCCTCACTTAGGAGTTGAGTTCCTGTATGTATTCTTGGATATTCCTCTGATGACCTCTGCTTTCCTGGGCAGGGGCGGGGGAGGTAAATCCTACAAGGATAGGAATGGCTACAGCCTGTTCCATTTGCTTTTCAAATTGGTTGACTCTCTTTTTTACCGTTATTTTTTTTTTTCTTTTTGGCTTGCTCAGACTTTTTGATCAGTTCATCACATCCTCATGTCATTTTAACACTAAAGTTCTACATGATTTTTTTTAATTGCATCGTGAACTTCCTTCCATACAAAGCTTTGACATGTGTCATTTGTCCTCCGAGACTCTGGCACTCCTCTGTCCATCTCTTCACTCATTCCAAACCTCGACGTGGGTTGTGAGGAGAACAACACAGACAAGCATGCACACTGAAATTCCTAGTCCCTTCTGCCTATTTGTAGATTCGAAGGCGATACCTCTGTTCGTCAGTGGTAAGTGCTTCATGAATTTGACATTGCGAGAAGACAGCGCCGTTGTCTTTGATCACATGCTTCCGAATTCCGGGCCAGTCTGCACACAGTTATCTTCCATTTGAATTTGAGAATCTGGTTGTCAATTTCTATAATAATCTCATTGCAATTTTTATTGGGGTTACATTAAAATTTTAGGTAATTTTAGAGGGAAGCAACATTTTAAAAATAGATCTTTGCAGTCATGAGAATTAATCAGGCAACCCTCCATTTATATTCAAGTCAATGTGTTAAATGTGAGGCCTTTCTGCAAAGGCCCTAATATTATTTATCACCAAGCCCACTAACTCACAGATACCATCGTTGATAAATTTGTGACATCTCTGGATTAGGTGCACTGCACTTGGCTATGGCCGGGAAATCAGAGAGCATTTGACTTTTCTCTATTAATCTTGTAACCCACCACTTCAAAGAAATCAGGCATCAATATTAATGCGTTGTTAATTATTGCAGTTGTTAATAGATTCTGTTGGATTATTTAAATTAGTTAATTATACCATCTTCAAGTTTTTCTCTCCAACTTTAATTCTTCCATTTTCTCCCTTACTAATTATCTAATATGTTCTGTAAGAGGCTGAGTAACCAAACACGTTGTGTGTGTGTGTGTTTGTGTGTGTGTGTGTGTGTGTGTGTGTGTGTGTGTGTGTGTGTGTGTGCATCATCTACAAGACACTCCATACACATGCACAACTGCTTCCTATATCTCCTTCTATACTGGTTTTATTTTTTACTTAATTTTTCATGTTATTTTGAACAGTTTCATACTTGCACAATACTCAGATTCTCTGCCCCATCTCACTCCTGATCAACCCACCCTTCTTCCCAGCTCCCTGCCCCACACCTGCTCATATGTTTTCTGGGAGCAGCTCTTATGCATGTAGTTGTAATGGCTGTGTAATGACTGCAACCACGGTATCGCGTCCAGGAGACTGGTAGTACTCTCTCCCATTCTTCAGCTCTTTCCATCCGTTCTCCCACCATGTTCCCTTGACCTCAGAGTGGGTGAACAGATGTCCCATTTAGGGACATCTCAGGATGTCATTTCTTCTCAGCACTTTGACTAGTTATGAGTCTGTTCATACTGAAAGAGGCGTCTCTGACTAAGCCTGGAAGTCAGTCTATTGGTGTAAGCATAAATATTTAGAAGGCAGTTTAAACACATGTGCATTTGGCAATATGTGAATAGTAGATTCCTCCTTAGGGCCTGGGACATCCCTACCCACAGGTTTTCATGGAAGTTTACAGTACCAGGCATGCCTTCTCTTCCACAGAGCAGGCCTCAGGGCCAACCAGGAGGTAGTTGGTTACTCTGAGGACAACCATCCCACTATTGCACCAGTGGCCATATCTTGCCTGTGAGTTCAGTAGTATAGCATGCAGGGTCCATATCCAGGTAAGATTGTAGATGTCCTATACTACCTCCTGGAATGTGAGCACTAACTACCAGGGAGGATGCTTCTGATTCACTCCCTTTGATTTCCCAGTTTCATATCCAAAAAGCACAGTGTCTTCAGCAATTGGCTTACATCTGGTTCTTGCTGGTATTTAAGAGAAGTGGTAATAGCCTGTATTTTGCTGTGAACTTCAAGACCTCTGTGGTGAACAACTGGATTTTGCTTTAAAATATATATATGAGTTTAGCACATGAGCAGCATTATGAACCCGTGCAAGATAACTACAGCCAAGATTATTCTTTTAGGATTGTGGGTTTGTTTGTTTGTTTGTTTGTTTGTTTGTTTAGCCTGTGAACTAGTATTTCTACTGTTGTTGATTTGTTATATAGTCATTCAGTCGAACTGCATTCAGTCTATCCAGAATTTGTGCATAAGTCTATCCAGAATTTGTGCTGGTCCCAAGTTCGGTCAGAGAAGCTCCCTCTGCAGAAGACAGTGGTTAATGCAGAGCTCATGACTGGTCAAAGTTCTAAGTATAAGTAACACGAGGTGCTGAGCTGTGGATGGACCATCAACATCAACCTCTGCCATCCAAGGCTCAGGGAAATTCCAGGAAGAAGGGGCACTAATTAGACTCAAGGGGTTACTAATAACAATGGAAAAACACATGAATTTGAGAAGGATATATGGTGGAGGACTATAGGAGTGTTAGAGGGAGTTAGGGCTGAATGGATATAATCAACATACACTGTACAATTGGATGAACATTTCCAAGAATAAAAAATACTGTTAAAACAAAAAATAAAAGTATTGAGTTCCTATATGGCTTTTAAAATACATCCATTAGTATTTGTTGATCCTTCCCCCGTCTCTGCTAACCCCACCCTGGTTTAAATCTTTCTTTCCCCTGTACATCCCAACCTCCCACCCACTTCTCAGTTTAAACTTTTTACCCCAGTGCACCCTGTCTACTTTCATATCACATGTACTTTACTTACACACACACACACACACACACACACACACACACACACACACACACACACACGACTCCTTTGTGTTCCCTTTTGCTCCACCATGGCTAACTTCCCAGTCTCTGCAGATACTCACTTCAATGTAAACACAGCGATGCACAAATTCATATCTAGAAAGTATGAGGGAGAACACACAGTATTTGTTTCTCTGGGATCATGTCATCTCACTCAATATAATGTCTTCTAGCATTGTCCATTTTCCTGGAATTTTCATACCATTTTTTTCTTTAGTACCGAATAAAATTCTGTCGTGGAGATGAGTCAGAATGTCACTCTGCGTTCATGAGTTGATGGACATATAGACTGATTCCATCTCCGAGCTGGTGTGCATAGAGTAGCAATGAACATGGATGGACAGACATCTCTGCCATGAGGTGCTTAGTCTTTGGAGTTTCTGCCTAGGACTGATGCATCTAGGTCCTACAGTACTTCAGGTTTTGACATTTTGAAAAATGTCACACTGGTCTTCCAAGTAGACTACCATTTTACCATTTTACATTTTCCTTCTGTTGAATTTCATAGCCCATCATAGTGGGCTATTTGTTTTCTTCCTGCTTAGTGCGAGATCTTTGCATCTCCTAGATATTAATTTTCTATCAAATGGAAAGCAGGTGAACGCTTTCTTCCCTTCTGTAAGTTGCATGCTCACCCAACTGGCAATTTCCTTTGCTGTACAAGCACCTTTTAATTTCCTAAGTTCCCATTTGTCACTCATTCGCCTTACTTTCTGAACAGCAAGGGTCCAGTTCAGAGGCTCCTATGCATGCTCATGTCCATCAGTGCATCCCTACTGAGTTCCCCTGAGGTGCTTGGCTCAGTTGGAGTTGATTGGTGAGCAGGTTGGAGACAAGAACCTACCTTCGTTCTTTCTATAGAAAGATCGGATGACTCTAATTGTTAGCATTATATTTAAGCTTCTATTCTATTTTGTGTCCTGTCACTTTGCCGAAAGTGTTCATCCATCCAAGGAATTTTCTGAGTATTTAGTGTCTCCCATAGAGAGAATTGTATTATCTTCCTTTCCTATCCGTAACACATTTATTTTCCTCTCTTGTCTTATAGCTCTAGCTAAGATTTCTAGTGCTATGATTAACAGGAGTTGACAGAGTGGACCCCCAGGTCTCGTTCCTGATTTTAGTAAAATTGTTTCTGATTAATTTGGGTTTTAAATCTATTTTGTCAAATATCAGCATAGCAATGCCTGCTTCCTCCCTACTTCCATTTGCTTGAAATACTTTACTCTTCTACTCTAGGGTAGTGCCTATCATTGACGATAGGATATGCTTTTCAGAAGTAGCAAAATCAGGAATTCTATTATCTGGTCCAGCTGCATCTAGGTCCTTAACATTGAAAGTGGTATTGAAAAGCAGGTGCTAATTCCTTCCTCTCCTTGGGCATCTGGTTGCACTAGTAAGTTTCCTGTAGTGATAAAATACCCTAACGAAAACAACTTAATGTAAAAAGGATTCATTATGCCTTACCATACCAGGGAGATTGAGAGTGGAACTGTCCAGGAAAGCATGGTGGCTGTGGTGGCAGGAGCAGGAAGTTTGCTGGTCACCTCTCTACCCCTACATGGAAAACATACTGAAGAAGCAAGGCCAGGCGGTAAAGGCTTCAAGTCCAGCCCAGTTCCCACCCCCAGTTACATATTTTCTCTAGGAAATCTCCACCCCCTACAAGTTCCATAACTTCCCAAATATTACCACCAGCTGGCTACCATCTGAACACATGGGCATATGAGGGCATTTTCCATTTCTATCGAAGACGGATTCTTCTCTCATGCAATATTTCCTGATTACAGTTTCCACTTCCTCTACTCCTCCCAGTTACTCCCTTCCCCTCTGGATCCGCTCCTTTTCTATCTCTCATTAAAAAGAAACAGGCTTCTTAAGAGATAACAACCACCACACATGACAAAATAAAATATAATGGAAAACAAAATCCATCACGTCGAGGCTGAACCAGACAACCCAACAGGAGTAAAAGATCCCTAAGAGCAGGCACAAGAGTCAGAGCCCCGCTTGTTTACACACTTAGGGATTCCATACAAATACTAAGCTGCAAACTATAATAGATATGCAGAACCTGATACAGATCCCTGCCGGTCCCATGCTTTCTGCATCATCCTCTGTGAGTTCACATGAGCTTTGTTCGATGGATTCAGAGAGCCTTGTTCTCCTGGTATCTTCCATCCCCTCTGGGTCGTATACTCTTTGCACCACCACTTCCATGGGTTCCCCTGAGCTCTGAAGGGAGAGATTTGATGAAGACATCCAATTTAGAGCTGCATGTTCCAAAGACTCCTCTCTCTCTCTCTCTCTCTCTCTCTCTCTCTCTCTCTCTCTCTCTCTCTCTCTCTCTCCCATGTAATGTCTGGCTGTTGCAGGAGGAAATGTCTCTGCTAATGAATGAGTAAGCCACTGCTTTCTGAGTATAGCAGAAAATCATTGGGAATTATTTTACAGATACTTTATTTTCTTTTTTCAGACATGTACTGTTTGATTTTTACCTAGGTCTCTGAGCTTTCTAGTGTCTGGTTCTTGGTCATCCAAGCAGTGTAGTATACGGGTTCTGTCTTGTGGTGGGCCTTCAGTCAAATCAGACATTGGCTGGTTACTCCCACAAGTTCTCTGCCACCATTATTGCAGATAAGACAGATGGTAGGTCAGAGAGCTTGTGCCTAAGTTGGTGTTTATGTTTCTCTTTGGTAGCTTGCAGAGTACCTTCCCACACCAAGCACAACAGAATGTAGAGGTGAAAGCTCCATTTAGGCACCAACTCAGCTTCTCTGTGTTTAATGTGTCATGTTAGTATTGTACTTGGCAGTGGGTTCCCCACTGTCAGTTTTTGGAGAGAGATCCATTGTCTTAGCAACAGCTTGTGTTGTTTGGAGATTTCTATAAGAACCTCTTGCCCCTGGCCCACAACTCAAATGAAGCTTCACTTGGTGACAAAAGATAGCCAGTTGGGACTCCATATCCCCCATTATTAGAAGCCCTTATTAAGGTTACCTTCACATATTTTAGGAAGTTGTCAGTGCCCTGAGTTTCCATATCACCCTTCAAATGCTCTCAGTTCCAGCTGTCTCTCCCAGATTCCCTCCCTCAACTTTATATCCTCTCATCCTCCCTCGATGATCCTTTTGTTCCTGCCCTGAACTGCCCCCAGTCCACCCATAAAGTCTATGTCCCCATCCCAGGGAAATCTATGGAGGACAATTTTTAATCTATCTCATCAGTAATTATTTTCAGTTTCCCTTTGTTCACAACTGTCCAAGCATTTTTTTTTTTACCCCGTAGCCTATTGCATATGTTTATTCTTCCTTTCAGTACAAAATACTTCTTCCAGGTTTCTCAGTAGGGCCTAGTTGGTGGCAAAACGAGCTATGGTCACTGCTTCTTATAGATAAGAAAATGGACACTTGTAAAGTTTGTGTCCAAAGTACGGTAGTCAGTGGTAAGAGCCTATACATGCAAGGTTCATACCGTCAGCACCTTCAAAGGGAGCAAGTCTGAATCTGGTATAGATTTATCAGCTATCCCCCACCCTTCCCTGTGAAGTCAGGACAGAGAGTTACAGCGGGTTCTAAAATTCCTGTATATCCTGAGTTTCATTCTTTCTCTGAATACCTTATAAACACTGATCAGTTATTTCTCTTCTAAATGAACCAATTCAGGCCAGATTAGATTAGATTAAATGTAGCTGCTCTTGGGTGGGCTCACTGGCTCCAAGGACCTAGGCCTGAGAAGTCACTGTGGGGTGAGAAGGATGGGAAGGAGGAAGAGAAAGAAAGAAAGAAAGTCAGAGAGAGAAAGAAAGTCAGAGAGAGAAGGAGTTGGAGGAAAAGAAAATATCTTGACTAAATAAGGAAGAGCCTCTGTGGGGAAGGATAGCCCAGCCCCTGGGTATGCCAGGTAGGCACTGAGGCATTTGGGGAGAACCTGGAGGTCAGGTCTGCTTGGGTATGTAAAATATGCATCTAAGTCCCTTGTCCAAGGATTCAAAACCAAACACACATGAGGGGGGGAAAAAAGCCCTAACTACAGACTAAACTAATATGGAGGGTAATGTGTCTCTGAGCATCTTTAGTGTTAGTTCTTGCATGATGAGTGCTTCTTAGTGGGACCTACTGTACATCTAACTCAGAGCTCCCTGCCTCCAACGATTCTGCCTGCTGTACTGCCTGTGGATGAAGACTCCTCTTTCCTCTTGCTTCCTTGTTACGTGCTTTCTATTCCCTTTTCTTGCCTGATCACATTGTCTGTATCTCCCCAGCCATACACAGTGATAGCATGAGTATCTGCCACCCTTTACTGTTCTCCACTGTAACAGATATAGTCCCGGTGTTTTATAATTATATATCCTGGTGACAAATGGGTCAAAATATACTTTCACAAAAATTTTAAGTATGTTCCTAATATATTTCAGCAGAAACCATTTTTACATTTTTATCAGATGCCTTGTAGCAAGGAAGGAGATGATTTTTCTTCCTTTTGTTCTCTTCAAATGATGGTATTAATTATATTAATAGGTTCCTTGGTGTTGGATCACCTTTGTAATCTAAAAGAGTCTTCGCCACAGGAACGCTTCCATCATGATCCAGTTCCAGAGCTACGGTGAATAGTTTAACTTTTAGGAAATTAAGTCTCAATTCCTAAGTGAGAATCTGTGGGTTACTTTTTCACTTTCATGGTACACAGACTGGTTTGAATATCAATATTTTGCTGGCTTTCATGAATAAACTATGAAGCACTTAACATGGAAGGGGATGAGAGGCTATAGTACTTATTAAAAATTTTGAAATAACCTGCCTATTTTTGAATTGAAAAGTAAGGAAAATCTATTGGTTTGTGTTTATGCTTCACGTATGTGTTCGTTTATCATAAACAGGGAACGTATTTAGGTCTATAGATTCTTTCTATGACTTACTTTGGTTTCATCTCTTGGGGCTGGACATTATCACTGTTAACTTCTAAGTCTTCATGAGTTACAAGCTAACGGACTCAGTTCTTCCATGACTCAGAAGGCATATATAGGGATAAGTAGAGTTTTGCTAGGACACATAGCATCTCAGGCCCAGATGAGTGTATTCCTTTCATTAGCAAAGGGTATCTGCCACCAATCCCCAGAGGGTAGCTGTGTCCCGCTCTCTGTCCAGTCTTAACCCAGTATCTACTTAGGCTGTTTGTTCTTCTATTTTTGTTCTGGTTGCTCCTCCTGTGGGAAAACTTCCCTAGCACCTACTATGATTTTCCATTTCTCCAAGTATGCCCTTACTTGCATCCTGAACATCACTGGAAACAATCTCCCTTCCCCTCTAGAACAGGCTCCCCATGTATGCCATGTTGGATACTCTGCCTCCAGGACCTCCATTATTATTAACCTGTGTCCTTCATTTGCTTCAGTACATTTCCTCAGCAGGAAGGGAACTTCCTTCCTCTTCCCTCCTTGTCCGCCATACATATCTGTATGGCTAGTGTGTTCTCAGTAAATACTGCATTCGTGAAAGTAAATACGGTTGATTTGTTTCCATTGCCTAATGACTCCGTCCTCTGAAATTGAGTTCTTCTCTTTGCTTCAGAATGAAACTCATTACCTGGAAGTTTTTCCAGGGATTATTTAAAAAAAAAATCACCTTCTTAGCCAGGTGTAGTGGTGCACAGCTATAATCCCAGCACTCTGGAGGCGGAGGCAGGGGGATCTCTATGAGTTCAAGGCCAGTCTCATCTACAAAGTGAGTTACGGGACAGCTAGGGCTACACAGAGAGACCCTGTCTATTTTACCCCCAACCCTCCCACTTCACCTCCTACCAGTACCCTCCTCTCATACATGTACACACACACACACACACACACACACACACACACACACACACACACCTTGAATTGGTGACAGCCACCTATAATCCCAATTACTTGGTAGGCTGGAACGGGAGGATCATGTATTACATGGTTAACCTGGACTACAGACAAAGTTCAAAGCCAACCTAGGTAATTCAGTGAGAGTATGTCTAATATAAGAAGTATTAGAAGTTCTGCAGATGTTGCTCAGTGGTAGTTTGACTACAGCCCATCAGGAAGGGGTTGAGGATATGGCTTAGCAATAGTGATTTTGCTTAGAAATCACAAAGAAGGGGCTGGAACCATGGGTCCATGTTAAAATATCTGCCTAGAACCTCCCAGTGGGGGGCTGGGTCTGAGACTGAGTAGTAGAATGTCTAGAACCCATCAGTGGGCTGTTGAGTTTGCCTCAGTGTTTGTTTGCCTAGCAAGCAAGAGGCCCTGACTTCAATCCCAGGACCTGGAAAAATTCCAGGAAAATATATCCCCATTTTTTTCCTTTGGGTGCTCTTTAGTTGTAATGATTCCTCTCTCTCAAATGGAGAGTCCTTCCTCATGCCTAGGCTGAGCCCTGCTTGCTCTGTGTCAGGGTGTTGGCCTTTGTTGTCTCCCTGGGTATTTGCAGCTGCTCCTTCTGTAATTACTTCTTGGCCAAACTTGTATTTGTCTGACAGTGAGACAGACAGAAAGACCGACAGCATGCTCACCTTTAAACTCAATGAAATTCTCTTTTCCCCCCTCACAAGAAAAGAAACAGATCTAGCAAAGTGAATTCTTTTCAAAGCCCAGGGTATTAGATGCAGAAACTGCACCCCAGAATCGTCTCTCGAAGGCACAGCCTTTCTCTCCAGAGCTTGCAAAGGCCAAGGAGGCAGTGGCCTGCATGACAGGGGAAATTCTGCCTCTTTTCTCCACAGGTCTCATTCAGATCTCACTATTGTTTCAAATACACTTGATTTCTTGCTCTGAAGACTTCTGTCATATTGTGCCCACGTTAGCTTCCATGACACACTGAGCCATGGTGAGCCCGTGCTATGGGTCGGAGATGAAGCATTCCCTGAAGTCCCTTGTTAAAGACAGTCCCTTGAGAGATTTTGGAGAAGTGGTTGGATCATGAGGACTCTAACGTCATGTTATGATTTGATGGTATTATACGGTAGTGATGCAAACCAAGACACGGCACTGGTTGAAATAAACAGTTCGCTGGTGTGGTTTGATTTCTGTGGCTGTAACAAATTTGCAGACTAAAAAGCAGCAGAATGGAGGATAGCTTTGTTGTTGCTTGTTTACAGTTCTGAGTTGAAATCCATGCAGGAAACTCAAGGGGGCTGGTCATAGCACAACCACACTCAAGACCAGAGAGAATGTGAATATACCCCTGCTTGCTTTGCAGTTAGCTCTCTCTACTTTTACAAAAAGTCTAGGATTCAAAGCCAGGGATTGGTGCCACCCACAGTAGACTCTGTCTTCCTACATCAAGTAACAATCAGGAGACCCTCCCATAAGCATGTTTAAAGACCAACCTGATCTCGGTGGTTGAAACACTCTTGCCAAGTAAGTCTAGGTTATGTCAAGCTAACAGCTAAAACTAACCACTAGAGACCTGGAGAAATGGCCCAGCAGTTAAGAGAATCTGTTGCTCTTGCAGATGACCTGGGCTGGGTTCTCAATATGTACATAGTGGCTTACAACCATTTGTAACTCTAGTACCAGGGGATCTGATGCCCTCTTCTGACCTCCTTGGGTGCCAGGCATACACATGACACACACTTATATTCATGCAAATTACTCATACACTAAAATAAAATAAATCTAAAAGCAACCAAAAAAAATACTAACACAGACAGCACGGCTGTGACTTTGAAGGGCTTACCTTGTCCCTGGCCTCTTCAACCATTTATGCTTCTTGGCTGCCACAATATCAGCAGCTTCCTCCTTACTCTTCTGCTAAGAAGTCTGTATCACCAGAGGCTCACAGCAGTGGAGCTTGCCAATCATACACTGTCATCTCGGAAACTAACTACCTTTCCTCCTTAAAGTCGCTTCTCTTGGGCATTTTCTCACAGTCACAAAATAGTGACTCACACAGCCTCCAGCATCTTGGCTTGGATGATGGCGGTTTTCCGTGAGGTCCTTAAGACTGTTAGAGGTTGAAGAGGAAGTGGCAGTGAAGAGGAACATCCAGTGCTTAGGAAAACACTGTAAGAATCAGCACACATGAATCTTGTTCCCTCAGAAACGTATAGAGCTTTCTCCCCATTAGCAACCTGGTGATTGTTAGACATAAGCCAATGTCTCTAGCTCTATCCAAGTCTGACACTAGCTTCTTACAGATACCACTGAGTCCTATAGGGTAAAGGTGTAGACCTCAAGAATGCCCAACCCCTCCTTATTTGTGATGCTAACCCTGCACCCCAGATTGTTTAGCCTATGCTTGTGACTGGATGGCTGTACAGTGGGATTTCCAGCACCCCTTCCTTGATTTGATTCATTTGCTAAAGCAGCCTACAGAGATGCTGGTTGTGATGTAGGATAGTGCAGTGGCTACAGATGAAGAATGGTGGAAGATGGGTGTGATGAAAATGGTATACAATTTCTACCCTCTCCAAGCAAACACTCACTAGGGATAGCCAATGTCTGGAAGCACTCTGAATCCAGCTCTATTGAGTTTTGTGGATGCTTCATTACCGAGACATGATGAATTACATCATTGACTATTGAAAATCAACTTAACCCTTAACCCCTTTGCCCCCTCCCAGAGGTTGAGGGCCAGGGCATTAAGTCCCAATTCTCTAAGCCTACCTAGATATTTCCAGTGATGAAGCTCCACCCAGGACCTATGAAAGAGCTTCCAGCCACTGGTAATCTTATTAGCATCCAAAAAGACATCGATCACTTTTGGAAATTCCAAAGATTTTCAGAGTTCTGAGCCAGGAAACAGGGTCTGAGGGTTGCATTTATATTTCTCCATATCACAGATACTCCACGTTTAAATCATGTACAATGCCTTTCTCGGGAGAATGTCTGTTTTCATGAATCCTAGAGAAATGAATTTATTAGAACTAGATTTGGGAACCACACAGGGTAAGAAGATGCCCAAAGTTGAGAAGGAAAGAGGCCTGAATCTATGGTTTGGAGTTATAAAGATAGATTTATCTTAATGATAAGGAGAAACTGTTTAAAGGTGCCTCTAAAGAGACCCTGCCCTGGGCCCTGGGTCCCCAAAGGTAATTCTGTCTAAGAGAGTGATATACTGGTTTTGAGAGATAACGATAGTTCACCAATTCCCTCTGACTCAATTATTCTAGAATAGCTCTGTCCAGGATGACTTATACCGAAGAGTAATGAAACACACACCTCTATGTCATTCACTAAAGCAGAGGCAGTCCAAGGTCTCTTGGCATCGTGGTAGATTCCCATCTCACCCTTCTAGCCACCTTCTATGTGTTTGCCAAATATCTCAGAATTTTCTCTAGGATCCCTCTGATTCTAATGAAGCCACACCCATTCTTAGTTTGGGGCATTTAACATCTGGCTCTAGGCAAGATAATCAGGACAGCCATAAGAACAAGAGGCGTGATGATTGAAATTGATCTAGCTCAGCCAATCGAGGGATGATTGGGAGCAGAAAGCTTCCTGGGACTGCTATCATTGACCTTTTGTTTTAGAGTTCTAGGGCAGACTAAGTCTGAACAGATGAGGGTTTGCCTTAAACCCTAATATGACAATCAAAGAGATGATTCATGGAGAAAGGCAAGAAAAGGAGATTCAATCAAAGTAACCACATTGGGAAATACAGATGAAGGGGTTCAGTGACCCTCAAACACATCTTTGGGGCTCTGAGCTTTCAGGTAAAATAGAGGAAGAATTGGAGGAGGGGCAAGGGGTCTGCCTAGTGAAGCAATCATGGGAAGGGTCTGGTTTGGCCTGGTTCTGGTTCCACAGGCAGCTCAAACTTGTCACAACTCTCATCCTTTAAAAGTAGCCATCTGGTTCCCATGAGGTGATTACCCCTCACCTTCATAGACCACTGCCCCCATGTTGAAGATGATCTGTCCAGTTGCTTGAGGAGAGTTTAGATCCTTTGTCTTGTCATTCCAAAAATCCGGGAGGCTTAGGTTGAAGACAATGACTGAAGACCTTCAAAGGCCTCTCTGGTGGTCTTGGGGGATCAAGTGATGGACTTGCATTCGAGGCAAAAGCTATTTCTAAGTGTCTGCTATAATAACTTGAAATTTGAAGACAAAGTGCATCAAAAACAGAGGGATATGGTTTTCTGGTGGAGCTAGGCTAGAGTCCTGTCCTGGCCACCTGTTAACTCATAATTGGGTGCAAGCAGACTGAGCTAACTGCTTGTACCTGCTCACTCATTCACTGACTTGTGTCTTATTCTATTGTTCTCATGCAGAGCCACAAACTGGTCCCCTGGAGCTGCTCGCTTCTCTCTGAGATGCTCCAGCAAATAGATCCCCTGTTTGAGCTTTCCCTGGTGGCTGGCTACAGGAGTGATGCCCTGAACCAACTCCTCCCATGTGCATAGAAATGGCAGGCATCGCATCCTGGGATCCAACCTCATGCCCCTCCTACTGTCTCATCTGGCTACCAGCAAGCCTGTCATTTCTCTGCCACTGGGCTGGCTCCAACAAAGCCTGTGTTGAAGCTGAAGAGATTGCAGACAGATGCTCCAGCACGATCCGATCCAGAGGCAGCCCCCGTGGAAGGCGAGCAGGCAGGTTTTTCTCTTAAGTGACAGCCATCACTTTTGGCAGGCAGGATAATTGCAGGTTAGCCTTCTATGGTGTAAGCTATCTGAAGGTAAAACAATAGAAAGCAGTGTGGAGCTGCCTCAGAGAATGCAGGGAGAGGAGAGAAGGGACCAGAAGGACTCAATCACTTTTAATTTTAATTTGCTTTAATGAAGCATGGGTTTTCCAAAAGGCTAAAGGGCCTCATTTGCCACAGCATGGTTGGGATTGGCCAACAGCTTACCCAAACTTCTTGTTCCCCATAATTCAATCAGAGCCACAGATGGAAACATTCAGCCAGAGACTTTGTTTTCATGGCTCTCTCTGAATCCTTTTTTTTTCCTTTACAGCTTCAGCCATGAAGAAAGGCTTGGGACCACCCCAGCCTTCACAAGCATGACTCTCTACCCTCTCCTTCCTTCCTCTATACCCCTAAGCTCTCATGATGCTGAGCCAGGATCTACCCCATTCCACCCCATCCCAGGACCCTTATTCGACTGTTTAGGAATGGGGGAGGGGGTCTTCATGTTGTTTTCTTTTCCCTTTTGCATTTGTCCCTTCACCTCAGGAGTCCATCTCCTAAGAGTCAATGCCCTGGCACCTTACCTCCCTCCACTCAAAAGATCACCAAAGAGAATGGCAGTCACACGAGGTAGAAAGAGCAGAATTGTGGGATTCTGTCTGAGGAAAGTACAATGTTGGGGTGATTGTGGGAAATGACATTTGCCAGCTGGAAACTACCCCCCATTGGAACCCCAAAACATCCTTGACCACCCCAGGCACTGACCATCCTCCTCATGGTTTCCAACTGCCATTCCAGACATCTGAAACTTTCTTAAAGTGATTTTTTTCTCTTCAGCTATCACTACAAGTTACCTCTCTGCTTACAGCCAGAAAAACAAATGCTACCTTAATGGGTTTTCTCAGGAGCAGGAATTTCGTAAAACCACCATTGCACCTTGGGGGTGGGGGTGGGGATTCAGGCTCTCTCAGAGCAAAGGGATGGTTTAATTCTTTCTACCTGAGGTTTGTTGAAAATGAGTTCCCAAGCAAGCAAATCTCTCCTGTCACGTAGGGGTACTTACTTTCCTCATCAACAGAGACCAAGGTCAGCCCCGCCCTTACCTCCCTCCTGAAGTAGCTCCAATTTCTCCCTCCTCCCAGACACTCAATGAGCACAGCTTTCCAGCCATGCTTCCCCACTCCGAGCTAGAGGGACTGTGAGTCTGCATAGCTCCTCAACCTTTGACGACTGAGTTTCCCCCCCCCCCAACCCCACCCGGGGCAAGCATGGTGATCAGACTGAAAGTGGCTGTTCTGGATTGTCCTATGTGTGGGCTGCTCATTCTGATCCCAACAGCGTCACCTGAATTCTTCTCCAGTTGTCTGGTGGCCTTTTCATCCTGTCTACCAAAAGCACTTTCTTCCTCCTTGCTCCTGTGGATACATGAAGTGATCACCACCTTCCTGAAACCCTCTCTGTCTTTCAGTGTCTTCTACAAAGGGGCACGTTCTGCTGCCTGGCAGAATATAGAAACCTAACTGGAGTTAGGAAAGGGATTTTTCTCTTCTAGAGTTTCACTAAGAACCACTTGCCTGCCAGCCTGCCTGCCTGCCTGCCTGCCTGCCTGCCTGCCTGCCTGCCTGCCTGCCTGCCTGCCTGCCTGCCTAGACAGCACACCTTCTTGATTCTCCTGTTTTGTCCCATCTCTCTTTGACTAATGGGAAGGATTTTCTCTGACCTGGAGCTGGACCATACCACTTCCCGCCTTTCTCTCACTCCCCCTGTACCCTAGCCTCTGTCCTGAACTCAGCTGAAATATCTGAGCATCCCTAATTCCTATCTCTCCCACCCCCTGTACCCTAGCCTCTGTCCTGAACTCAGCTGAAATATCTGAGCATCCCTAATTCCTGTCTCTCCCACAAGGTTGGAAGGTATCACCAAGAGCCATCCCAAATGGCTTCGTTCTAATGAATCAGAGGGAAGGTCCCGGTGAGACTCGCTCTGCAATCTAGCTTGTAAACAGAATGTTGCTCTAAGTGAGTCAGATGGAGGCATTACGCTGGATGAGGATCCTCACGGCTGTTAAAAAAAATCTACTGAAGGCCCTGACAAAGGGAGACCACAGCTATGAATCTGGGGCCTGCAGAACTCACACGCTCTAAGTCCCAAGCACTGTCTTCCTTTATGCTTAAACACACCCATGCCACACAGGAAATTGAGTCCATATGCCCCAATTCCTTTAAGCCCCCAGAAGCCACAGGCTGTTTTCTGGACCTGTTTAATTATCCGTGAAACCCCAGAGTTGTTTGTAACATGGAGGGTACCCCTAACGAATCCTGTCACCATCTCTGCTGCAGACTACAGCCCTCTGGAGCAAGTCACCTCCTTCAGCATGTGGGTAGGCAGGAAGAGCCGCCAGAGCAGACTGTTAACATTACTGGGTAACATGCATGTTCAGGGCAGACAGGCAGTCTCATGCTGCTTTTAATTCTTCCAGACACTGTGTCTGAAAGCCACATTGCCTTAAATGCCTAGACCAGGAGTCTGATGTCCTACTGTTACACCAGCAGAGAGATCAGAGACGAGACCCCTAACCTCAGCTTTATCTTGCCCAACAAAGGGCTTGGAATACCCACCACAGCAGGATGTTGAGATGGGGACTGTATCCATACCATAAAGGATGTATGCTCAATGCTCAGTACCTAATTGCCCCTGTTCTTAGAGGCCTTTTTTCCCCAGACGTCCTTGTTTACAGACACCAGCAACAAACAGCATCAGTAGTTGCTCCTTGGCCTTCATCTGTTTTCTATAGATTATTCTTTACAAAACCCAAGAGAAGTCTAGTGCTATTAGAACTCCCACTGAAGAGTACCACAAGTGTCAGAACATCTCAGGGATGTAATAAAGATGCTACAGCTTCTACAGTGACAGGACCATCTCCAAAGTAGGCATGAATGTACCTCGTGATCTCTGCCCCACCGCTGTGCTTCCTCTGCTGGACCACCCAACCCCTGTCACATCCTTGGACAAGGTGAATGTGATAGTGAGACTAGACACCTATGACTGCCCTGTCGACACAGGGGCCTACTCTTTCTCACTACGCCCGTTCTGAGCATCCCATCTCAGAGAAGGCATGAACAGTCTAGCAGAGGTTGGGAGATCATCTAGACTTATTGTGTTTAGAGGAGTTAGCTTCTGGTCCAGGACTAGGCATCCTCCAAACCTGCCTAGGAGCCAGGGACAGATGATACCAGCCAGTGAGCACACATTAGTAGATGTGTGAGAGCCAGGGCCTCACATTATAAGTGACACACATTTGACTCCCTGAAACTAGACACAGAAGCTCAGATACAAGTCAAAATATATGCACCCAACCAAACACACAAGGACCTGGGACAACAGGTATGGCTTTACCTGGGGATGAGAAGTCATTGTTAGGTCTGAAGCTCTTATCCAGTCCCTGTGTTCACAAGGTGCATGCCATCTTATATGTCTGACTGGACCCTCTCTCAGATGCCTTAACACATATCTCACTGCTGCAGGAAAGCCAAGTGACCCATCATGCAGAACAAATGTCTTTGCCCTGGGCGAGAACATGCCTAGGTCACTGGTTCCTGCCTCAGCCCTGGGCCGTACCTATGGGTAGGTCCAGGCTGAAAGAGATCTCAAGTCCATGCAAATCTCTTAGAGTGAGAACCTTGCAGCAGAGGTAGCTACTGAAGGAAGAATTAGTGCAGGCTAGGCAGTCCCAAAGCCCGGAGCCACTGGAGGCGGCAAGCAAACCCTAGCTCTTCTAAGGCAGGTATTGGCAAACACTTTCCTCAGCTGCCCAATAGTAAATATTTCAGGCTTCGTGGGCCATAAGGTCCCTGTCGCTTCCACTCTACTCCTCCAGTACAGCTCAAAGCCAGCTAGACAATACGTAAATGAACGAGTGTGGCTGTGTTCCAGCTAACTTTATTTAGGGACAAGGAAATTTGAATTTCATATTATCTTCACGTGTCATAAAATATTGTTCTTTTTTGTTTTTGAAGCTTTAGCCCATTTAAAAGATTTGATAGGCGTTCTTAGCTCCTGGGGTGCAGGACAAGGGACTGCTAGGAAAACTGGGCGTGGCTGAGCCTTTTTTCTCAGGCCTTCCTGCTGCCGACCACTTAAGATCCAGGTGGGTTGGTACATCTAAGAACCAGGAATAAGAAAGAGCTCTCGAAGGAGTCTCAGGAAGGAGTTGCAAGAACACAGGGAAATTCCTTGGTTTGGTTAGCAATTTCCTTCTGTCCTCTCCCGTACTAATTTACAGAGAGAAGTCTATTAATCATTCCGGGTGCAGAAAAGAAACCGCACGCTCAGCATAAACATAAATTACCGGCCTAAAACTCAAATTCCTTCCGAGGGATTGGGGCAGGTTAAAAGTTTCAGAACAACTCGGAGAGAACAAATGAGTGAGGGTAGAAGATGCGTCTTTGGAAATGCAGACCTGCAAAGATGGTGAGCTCCATGATGCTAACAAAAGATGTGGGAACCTGGCAATATCCTCCCTTGAGTTCTGCAAATAAACAGGAACGCTAAATCACAGAGTAGAACTTCAGTGGCAGTGTTACAGTAGACACGACACGTGTGCCCTCAGAGAGTTTGAATCTGTTCTGATGACTAGAACAGGACTCTTGTCTGCAAAGAACTGAATAGCCAAGAGGGCAAGCTTTTAAGCTGAGCATAAAGGTGTAGGGTGTCCCCAGAGGTGAGGGTTGGAGTGAGAAAAGTCAAGCGAGGTCAGGTGGTTAAGAGCACTTGTTGCTTTTGCAGGGGACACAGGGTTGATCCCCTGGATCAACGTGGTGGCCCACAACCTCCTATGACTCCAGTTCCAGAGGCTACGATGATGCTCTCCATGTACACCAGATGTGTACATGATGCATAGACACCCATGCAGGTAAAGCAATCATACATATAACATTAAAAGAGCAACCTGGGGTATTGAGGGGAGGAGTCCCAAGCAGACAGTGAGAGATAAAGAAGAGATTGGGGAAGGGCGGGGAGAGAGGAGGGAAGAGAGACAGATTCTGAAGTGCACAGTGCCATTGAGGATACAGGAAAAGAACCATGAACTTGGCTGGACCGAACCCAAAGCTACCACAACATTCAACTCCTGGGAGCAGGTCAACAGTGTGAAGTGTCCTTCTTCAGTTGGATGTGGGGTTCCTAGGAGTTGGGACAGCCTGGTGAGTGCAAGCATTGTGTTGCACTCTATAGAGCGAACACGGGTTATACCCAGGAGGCCATGTGCTGAAAAGATCGTGCAGGTTAGGACCCCAGTGTTGCTGAAAAAAAGAGAGGCCAAGACCTACCATGGAATTGGAGAGGAGGCAGTTTGATGTGAACCATCATTTGGTGAGAACTGTCACAACTGAAGAAGTCTGACCTCTGGAACCTATGACCCGAGAATCCAGGGCAAATGACAGAGGGACTAAGGGAAAAGCAAAATGAAAGGAGGATTTGAAAGGAAGCACCTTTGCTCCGTATGGCTCCAGAAGGGAAACAGAAAGGTGCAGTTAGATGCTGGGAGTAGGGTAATGCTACAGACCCACAGCTACATTCAAAGGCAGGAGGCTCTGAACCCCCTGCTGCATGCCCAGAGGGGATGAACCATACGCCCAAATGTAGGCATGGGAGCATGCTTTGGATCCACAGCTGAATGTTAGGGGAAGATGCTCCAGACACACAGCTGCATGCCCAGGCTGCATCTTCTGAGCCCACAGTTTGCATGCTGCAGAAATTAGGCACTGGGCCACCATTACCACCCTCCCGCTGCATGCCCTGGGAAGATGCTCCAATCCATGCTTGATGACCAGAAGCACAGTGGGATCCAGCAGTTTCAGATGTTACCTGGTAGAGGATGCAGATTTCTGTCACTGGAGCTGCCTAGGCAAAGCTAGGAAAGCTGCTCCAAAGACTGTAACCTGCAGTTACAGTCCAGCTTCTGATGCTTTGTAAGTTCTTGTGTGTATGTACCATCTGAACCACACAAGAGCCGGACTGGGAGGGGTGAAGAGGTGAGGGGTGTAATAGTTAGGTCCTGGTTCTACCTCCCAGCCCAAAAATAAGACTCAGACTCAAACTATATTTACATATACTTTGGCCATATAGCTAGGCTCTTCTCTTGACTAGATCTAACTTTAAATATCCCATTTATTTTGACCTACATTCTGCCACATGGCAGGTTACCTGTGCGCAGGTACTATGTGTCCATCTCTTCACATTTTCCCCATGGATCTCTTGCTTGACTCTATCCCAGAATTCCCCCTCCTCCCGGATGCCCTACCTTCTATTTCCTGCCTAAGCCATAGGCTATGCCATCAGATTTTTTATTGATGGGTCCCACATCCTTACAGACATAAGACAATCTCTGTACAGAGGGTGATTAGTTATTGTGCTTCTTAATCTGAAGACAAGGCTTGACCACACGCTAAAGTTCAATTCCCCAATTCCTCCCTCTCCCTCTCCCTCTCCCTCTCCCTCTCCCTCTTCAGACTTAGATCACCAGAGAAAGGATTCCAGGTGCCCGAGCCATGCAACTATCAGCAAAGGCAAGGTTGAAATGTTCCATACCCTTAGAGTACAGATAGCGCCTGGAAGCCCAGATGGGTCTCTGGCCTGCTCCTTGGGAGTAGCATGGATGAAAAGGGATCCAGGTTTTGAAGTTTCTCCATGAACTCTGAAACGGCTGAGACAGAAACTGCCATCCCTATGTGGTGCACTGAAAACTCTTGGGGATAGGAAGGGCTTGCTTGGCATCCCGACCCCATGTCCCTGCAGGCATCCCAGAAAGCCAGTCTCTGATGCTCACCAATCCCTTGGTTGACTGAGAAGGCACTGGTCCATCAGTGCTAGCACAGAGGACACTGACAAGCAGCCCTTTAGCCATCTGCTGAGGAAATACCAGGGTAAATTAAAACAGGGGGTGGATTTGTGACTTCTGTCTTTTCAAAAAAGATAGTGTTGGCAGGTTTATGAGAAAACCATTCCCAAACACCTTGAATTTATATGGCACGCTTATTTCAAAAGCTCTTCACATCTGTTAGCTCTTTGAAGCCCCCGGAGGCAGGTAAGGTAGGAAAGAGCACCCAGTGGGGGAAACAGAGCCACGGAGAGCACAGTCAACTTGCCAAAGGCTGTGCAGTTCTCCATAAAGAGGTCATGGTGACACCTACCCCAAATCCCAGCCTGTCACAAGCACTGGGTCAGCTGACCTTCTGCGCTTGGACAGCTGAATCTCAGGCGCTCCTGCATAAGGTTGGAGGCAGATGGAGCACTTACGAGCTAGACGATCAAGAGCAAGAAGGCACCAGAGCATAGAGCATCCCTTTCTTACATACAGCCAGCAACCCTGCACCCATGTGCCCTGTAAATTAGTCAAGGTTTAGAGGTAAGGGAATAATGGTTCCTCAAAGAGAAACAAACAGAAGCTGATTGACACGGAGCTCTGGCATAATCAGTGTGGCAGTAAACTATACTAATTATGGTGTCAATTGGCAACATTGTAAAAGGTTGGAGCTACAGAAGGAAAACATCATATGCAAGCGCAGAGTGAGTTCAGAGGGTGTAATTACAGGGTGACATTATTGGCAAATGGTACTTTATGAAGTATTAACAGGGATGTGTAACAAACACATTGCAAAACTCAAAGGCTCCCCAGAAGCCAGGGGAACCCAGAAGTAGCCAAAGGTTCTGCCTCCTAACGTCTCAGTTGGGCCACCTGAGCAGTTTGTGAGAGCTTCTAGGGTCTTCTTGGAACAATTCGAAGGAAAAAAAAAACTATGTTTTAAGATGAACTGCCACTTTTCATCTGCCCTTTCTCAGAAGTAACATACGTGCACTCCTGTATAGTCCCAGCACTTTATGCCTAAGATCAAGATCTGGGGCTGTCCGAGAAGGGCACTAGAACTAGTAGTAAACTTGGCAGTCTACAGTGAAATAAGGAAAAAGAGCTTAGCCACTTATTCCAATAGTACTCATGGGCCGCTCTGCCAGGAGCTCAGTGTAGAAGGGTGTTCTTCTCTCCAGAGGCCCTGTGCTGCTTTCCATGATGCCCGCACACGCTTCCCTTTGTAGTGTGTAAGGGTTGGCCATCTGTCGATCCCTATTCTCCCCAACACTCCCTGTCATTCATCTCCAGAGAAACCTTGACCATAAGTGACGTAAGTGATGCTCTTTGTGGGTTTTATTACATTTAATTAACAATGTGTGATACTAAGCCTTTCCAATATATATCTAATTGTATGTCTTCCTCTAAGGAATGATTTATTCATATTTTTCTCCTCTTCCTCCTCCTCCTCCTTCCTCTCCCCTCAACCCCTGTCCCGGAGATTGAATATAAGGACTTGGCATGCTAAGCAACTACTCGACCACTGAGCCACACCCCCAGCTTCTCATTGGTGGATTCTAAGCAGGGGTGCTACTACTAAGCCACGCCCCCAGTCCCTCATTGGTGGATTCTAGGCAGGCGCTCTACCACCAGGCCAAGTCCTTAAGCCCCCACTAGTGGGTTGTAGGCAGGTGCTCGACCACTGACTTACATCTCCAGTCCTTAATGTTTGGAGACAGGGTCCTGCTCTGTCACTAGACTGACTGCAAGATCATGATCCTCTGTCTGCCTTCCAATTTCTGCTTTTATGGGCATACTCCATGCTTGGCCTTTGCCTGCTTTAAATTGGGTTACTTATTTTCTTGTATTGAGTTCTTTGGGTTATTGTATAGGCTTTTGAATATTAACCTTGTTTGAGATAGAAATATCTTTTCCTCTTCTTTAGGATTCTTAACTCGGGGATTGCTGCTTTGGCTGGGCAGACACCTTTCTTGTTCGTTAATTTATTCTTCTGATACCAAAAAGATCCCCTTGTCCATAATTTGGTGGTCAGAGATATTATTAAGCTAATTAAAAGGAAGGGATGTTAGATTCTATGTTTTGCTGGGAAAGAAACCCTCTCTTACTCTATTATCCCCCATTACAGAAGCTCAGGCCCCACCAAAGGCTGCATCAGTCTCTTGGCAACTGAAGACATCTGTTAATAAGACAAAAGGTGTCTTCTTCACTTCAAAATAATCAGAGGATTAGCTAAAGTTTGCTCAGGGTCTATCATGTCAAAATGTGTTCTGGCCTCTGGACCTCTTTTGTCTAAGATCATATGTTAAATGTATTATTCTTGGTATGCTCAGGCCATACAAAGCATGTGTACAAAATCCCTTCAGTGGTTACACACAGGCCATACAAAGCATGTGTACACAGTACCTTTGCTGGGTACACACAGGCCATCTACAGCATGTGTACCCAATGCCTTTCTTCAATGTTCATGAGCTGGATAAGTTGCTAGGTGCTTCCATTTACAATAGCTGCAGTAGACGTCTTCATGGGATCCTAAGAACCTGAGCCAGGACCTTGCACATCTGTATTAGAGCCTATCACTGAGCCCTTTGTCCTTATTTTGAGAGATATGCTCATTAAAGTTCTGAGGATAGCCTTGAACTCACCTGTGCCCTAGGCAGACCTTCAGCTTAGGATCTTCCTGTCTTGCATCTCTAGTAACAAGGACTACAGTGTGTGCTAAAGTAGTGACTGTTAAAGTGTACCTCGACTAGCAACCCTAGGATATGATACAGATCAAGGTGGGATAAGGCTTGGTACAATGAGAGTCCCAGGCACCCCTGCCAAGGGTTAAGCTCAGAAAATCGTGGTATCACTAGGGATAGAGAGTGAAAGGGAAAAAGAAATGTCTGCTTCTCCACACAAATAGCTCTCATGATAGAAAAACATGGATATAGCCATAGAACTAAATGAGATTGTAAATCTATGGCAAATCGACTAAGAGAGTATAATAATACAGGTTGTTTCAGGTCAGGCTTAAACCAGGTTACATGAACATAGCCTACACATTTTATCATGTCTTTTATTTCATTTGTTTTTTAAATTAAAACTTACATCATTTCTCCTTCCTTTCCCTCCCTCCCTTGAATCCTCTCTCATTCATAAACTAGTTTTCTTTAATTCTCATATGTATATATATATATACACATATGCATACAACCTGCTGAATCTGTTTAGTGTTGCTGGTAAAACAACACCACTTGGTACCAGGTAATCAGTTAGAGGGTTCATCACTGGGTAAGAAGCATAGTCTTCGCATTTAACAGGAAGAGAAGAGAACGGCACAGAAATGGGGTTCACACCTTTTCATACATATATGCATCCTCTGGGGAGGGGACATTTTCTCTGTGTCCCTGTAAGGAGACAGTGGCCTCTAGAGACCCAGGTTTACGTCTATGTTTTCTTGTTTGCTTGTTTTGTTTTACTTGAGAAAGGGTCTCATGATGTAGCCAAGGCTAGCCTCCAACTCAGGATCCTTCTGCTTGCATCCTTCAGTGGGATGATGGATATGGGGTACTCATACCAACTATAGGCTCCCCTACCATCCCTACCACGCTGCAGTTAACCTCCTAATGGCAGAGTGCTCAGAGGATGTCCCAGTATGACCATGAAGGCATAAGGTGTTCAGTGTGCCAGGGAGTCCCCAGCAAACTGCCTGTACTAAGAATAAAGAACAATGGAGCACTGGGCTAGTTTTCTGAAGCAAGCCAGCCAGGGAGCTAGGCAGGTACAAAGAACTAAACAGAATGGAAGACAAGTTCCAACTTTGAAAGAGCCGTGGAATACCTAGTCTCTCCCTACCAGGTAAGGGGACCAGCCAGCTGTCTAGGTGTTGATTGATAGCACAGAAACTCCTCATAATCTGCTCCTGGCATCCCTAGGAAGTTGCTCATGTATGATCAGAGAACAAGACCTGGCTTGGAACACCACATTTATCAGAATGAACACTGGTAGAGACTGTGCCTCTGTTATTAAAACTGTTTCAGCATAGTCAACAGTCCACTGGGGACAACCCCACTCCTGGTAGAAGATTTACCCTGCCAAGTACCAGAGTCGAAAAGGTAGACTTCCCCAAGCACAGACTGGGTTTCATCACAGCTTAGCAAATCACTACCTCCTTATAGGGTAAACAATAAATACCACATGATTTATCATATCGCCCAATAAATCAGGTGATAAATTATTAGGCAGAGTGATAAAAATCAAGTGTTTCAGAAATAAGTTAAGGCCGGGCGTGGTGGCGCACGCCTTTAATCCCAGCACTCGGGAGGCAGAGGCAGGCGGATTTCTGAGTTCGAGGCCAGCCTGGTCTACAAAGTGAGTTCCAGGACAGCCAGGGCTAAAGAGAAACCCTGTCTCGAAAAACCAAAAAAAAAAAAAAAAAAAAAAAAAAAAAAGAAATAAGTTAATCTATGATGCCAATGTGTACACTTAGCAGTTGTTTAAAAACCCAATTTACTAATCATTTCTGCATAAAGAAAGATTAATGTTTATACAGATTAAATGTGTATTTATTCCTATAAACTTCTGACAGCTATGTGCCCCACGGGCCTTCTTTTACCATCAAAGTCCTCCCATTCCCAACCCCACACACCCAAAAATAACCTGCTCTCCATTTCCTAGACCACCCTTCTTGTGGTTTAGGCTAGACAGAAAAGATGGCTGGAGAAAGAAGACCAAGAGAAAGAAATGGTTAATGAGGAGTGTGCCACTGGAGGGGACTGGCGGAGTGCTGTTCTCACTGTAAATTCTGCGATCCACTAATTAACACTTTCATTAGGGCTTGGAGACAGGTTCCGAAGCCGCCCGCTTCTCCAGTCTGCCTTCGACCCTGCGCTCTTTCTCACTTGTGACAACTATGTTTAAAGCTTCTCTGCCCATCGAACTGGCTGGCACATCGAATTACCCTCAAGAGTCCATGGGCATCACGTCACATTTGTGTGCCCAATATCATACGTGACGAGCTGTACCATGGCCAGGGCCGTTAATGCGCAGCCTACAGACGGCCGGGCCCTGGAATGCATAGGCAGATATTAAGCTAAATCTTTTCGGAGTCAAGCTTGTTTTGCGTCAGTTACACAAACATATTGGTTCCCTTCAAAGAACAAATGCTTTGTGAGGATGGAAACGACCTCAGGACGGTAAGCTTAGAAGTCACTCCACATTTCAATTCAGGTCGTCTTTCTGAAAGCCTCTTTCTTCTAGGGATGAGGGGAGATTGCCTGCCTTCTGGCTGACTAGTTGTGAGCTAAATACAACATAAACTCTGGGAATTATGCATCAATGTAAAGAGGGAGACTGGGAGAGCCCTAGCTAATGTAAGTAGGAAGATGAGCAGAATACATGAGATGTCATTTTGTCGTCTTGCTCGAAAATGCCACTACCCTTGGAAGGACCCCCTAACTCTGGTTTTGATAGCAGAGCATATCAAACCCCAATTCTGATCGTGTTGCACACCATCTTTCCATCGCTGTGACAAATTACTGGAGAAAATCTACTCAGAGAAAGAAAGGTTTGGTCTTTAGCCTCCAGCCTGCTGGCTGTGCTATTCCTGAGTGAGGTGGAGGTCCACGGAGCATGGACTTGATAGAGATACATGCTTTCTGGGATCCAGGAAGGGAAGGGGACAGAGCAGGGTGAAAAAAAACAGAAGGGGGAAGAGGAAAGAGATAAAATATCCTCTTCAAGGGCACACACTCAAAGACCTACTTCCTTCAGAGATGCACCACCTTCCAGTGCTCCAGTGCTCTGTGAATCCACCATCAGATGAGTCCTGATGATGGCAGAGTCTCTTCCAGAGGTCCTACTTATACATTGGAGACCAAGCTTTTAACATGTGAGCTTTCTGCAGGGGCCACACTGAAGAATCAAGCTGTGGCATCAGCAGAAACAGACAGAAGGCATCATACATGTGTCTAAAACTCCCCTTCAATTTTTTTCAACAGTAAACCCATGCTAACTTTCTTTCGAAAAGGCCAGTCGCCACACTTGGCAAAATGGCCCTGAGCCTGGATAAAGGATGGGAGATCCCAGCAGAGGGAGTCACCTGGGCTACCTTGACCATTCCTCTGAAATGCTCTGAAAACAAAACAGGAAAGAAGACAAGCTTAGCTTTAGAAAGCCGTCTGGAACCCTGGCCTCGGAGGTAGGGATTCAAGACATGAGCATTTATACTTGGTTTACAGCCAGAAGCAGAACACCAAGGTTCATGTGCTTTGTATAAGAGTGTTCCAGCACCTTGCCACAGACAGGGCTACATTTGTGTCATTGCTTAATCACCAAATGGCAATATTCCCTGACAGTCAAGAGCTTGGCTGCTGTACTCAGACTGTCTGCACTGCAAGCCAGGTCTGCCATCTAGGTCCAGTTCAGCCAGGATAAAGGATCAGGACCAGCAACAGGACAGTCAGCTTCTCTGTGCCCCAGCTCACCACTCTGATACAGGGGTTCATAATGGCATCTTTGCCCATAGGATTATTTGGGAAATTAATTGTGCTAAGTTGGATGACACCCCTGAAAGAGTACCTGACACCAGATTATAACATGTGTTATCATGTTTCTTGGATGATGGTACCTCCCAGTCTACAAAGGCCGTCAGTCATCAATGGCCCATTCAGTCAACTGCAATCATGTAAGGGGAAACCTCCTGTATCCTCCCTGCTCTCTCTCTCCACAGAAAACTCAGGGATGGCAGAAGGATGCTGGTTTGTTTAAAAAATGAAGAACATATTTTGTAACTAAGTTAGGAGGGATTCTTTGCCCTCTGTATTAAATGTAGGAGTTCTGAAGAATAATGGAAGAAAAAGTCAGAATCGGGTTATCATTGTTTTCGTTTGTGCTGTTTTGAGAAAGTATCTCATGTAGCCCAGTCTGACCTCAAACTTATTATATAGCTAAGAATGACCTTTAACCCTTAATCCTTCTGCCTCCACTTTTCAAGGGTTGAGATTTACTGGCAGGCCACAGCACCTGGCACATCGTTTGACTCTTCCGCATTTCTCAAAGTTTTTCTGTTAAAGGGACAGTGCCCATGTGGCACTATTAGGTGAGACCACAGGAGGTGGGTCTTTCCTTTTCTTTGCTGTGGTTTCCTGGTTGGGTTAGAATGGAACAGTTTAGAACCCATGGAAGAGAGGCCTCAAAGCAATGGGGTCATCTAAGCAGGACAATAGGATTATATTATCAGGACAATGGGATCATATGTCTATGCAATCCAATTAAGACAATGTGATCATATGATCAGGAAAATGGCATCCAATGATCAGGACAATGGCATCATATGACCAGGCAATAGCATTATCAGATCAGAACAATGACATCATATGATTAGGACAATGGGATCATCTGATTACGGTCTAGAACCTCTAAAACCAAGAGCCAAAATAAAGCCTTCTCCTTATAACTTGACTCAGATACTTGTCACAGTCACAGAAAGCCTAGTAGTAATACACGGGCCTGTCTCACAGTCAGCAAGTTTTACGTTGCTCATGGTTCAGAGGTCACAGGCCACCTCTCAGTGGTTCTCTGGCTTCTGAGCTGTAGGGAGGCAGCATCATAGTAAAGAGAGACAGTGTGGAGGAATGGAGATGCCCACCACATAGTGACCTGGAAGCAGAAAGAACAAGGAGAAGAGGAACCCTCCTAAGTGACCCACTTCCCCCCACTAGACCCCAGCGATGAATTCAGAGCTACCACAGGGGAATCACTCTCAATGGCAGGATGTACCAGCTGGGGATGAAGTCACCACCAAATGAGCCTTTTTGGGGGAAACATGTATAAACAAGTTTTAACAAGGCTCTTCTTCATCTCAACAGACTTAAGACAGTACCCACCCCCCACCCCCCCAAACACACACTCTGCTCTGCTCAGCCAAAACTGGAATTAGAAAATTCATGACCCACGAATTTCTTTTCTTTTGCCATGAATTTTCCCGAGGACTCTAATCCACACTGACGTCCTCCATGCCTGAATTATTTAGGGCATGACTAATAATAATAATTTATAAACAGCTCTCTTCAAGTGTCTGTCACAGCGGTTTTAGGCAGACAGTATGGCATCCATTTTACGAAGAAGGAAACTGAAGGACAGGGCATTTGGATTACTTATCCAAACTTCAGAGTGAATAAGCCCTCTAATAATGCGGGTTGGACTAAACTCAACATGTTTGTCTTCAGTGGTTTTATAACTACTGTTGGAACCAACATTAAAACATTGGTAACTTCTTTTCAAAAATATCTATTTTATTTTACATTAGGTGCATGAGCCTTTGACCTGCCTGTATTTATGCATTTATGTATGCATGTATGCAAGTATGTATGCATGCACGTATGTATGCAAGTATGTATGTATACATGTATGCATGTGTATATATATATGTATGCATGTATGCATGCAAGTATATATGCATGCACGTACACCAAGCAGGCTCATCTCCAGTAAGGTGTACAGCAGCTGGCAGCCATAGACACGATGAAGAAATATGGAGTCCAAGACCACTAGCTGAGAGTCTCTTGAGACTGATCCCTCTATCCATACCACCTACTTATGTTTTCATTTCCTTCCTTGAACTTGGGACATGGTTCGGTCATAGGGATCAGAGTTCGTCCATGCTTCTGTCCATGGCCATGGGAATCCTCTCTCGGTCATTTATGCTTCCGTGGAAAACCTCACATTCCCAAGATGGTTATTACCACCCCAACCTCTCCCTCGAAAGCATCAACCATCAACCTTTTAGACCGATGCCAGGACTTAGCCACATAAAACACCTTTGCTTAGCAACCTCTCATCATGTGATATGGGTGGAACCAGGCTATATGGCTGGGATTGCAAAGACCAGTGGGGCAGGGTTAAGAATCTGACCCAAACATGCAGCCTGTCCCAACACAAGCCCAGAAGTAAGCTAAAAGAGTCTCTACTCCCACTTCCTGACCTAACCACTAGACTGAGCTCCTACCGCTTTATAAAAATGATTTGTTTTTAATTAAAATAGGAGCATAAATTATTTTTATCCTTATATTATTGGGTGGTAAGTGAATTCACGGTAACTCGTTGGATTTTTTTTAAATCTATTTTAAATATAAACACACTGCCATATTTTCTGTGGGTTTGAAAGCTTATGTTAAGTTTGCAAATAAGTCAACTTCACAAAGATAACATCTTTCCTTAAAAAACGTGTTGCAATCTAACTGCATGCAACTGAAAATTAACATCTTATTAATAAAATGCACGAATCCTCCCTGTGTTGCTAAGGTCCAGAGGAGGTTGGGGTCCCTGCCTTCCCCTGGGACCAGAATTACTCACTAGGCAAGCTACACCCTGACACTGTCTCCTTCACTCTAGTTATTTTCTGCAGCCCAAACATGCCTCCCATGCCACAGAAAACTGCTGTTTTATTCTGGGTTGTGCCTAACTCTCTTTTTGAGTCCACCTTCTTACGCATCTAACAGATGCAGTATTCACAAGGAGGCCTGAATCAGTCTGGTCCACCCTGAAAAGGTGCCTATGACCGCCCTGTGATTCTCAGCCCTCTTGTCTGTCTCTCTCTGTGCTTGGGAGGATCCAGGTAAACCTCGGTGAGGATTTTAATAACCAGACCTCAGGTGGCCATAACAACCGCCTCTCAGTGACAGGGACATAGCACGGGGCTCCTAACCCATTACAAGGAAAATAAAAGCCCAAGGCCACAAAGAGCTGAGAATCATTTGGAGACATAATGAGAGTTATCTGTGCACAGGTCTCCAGGCAAATCTTTCTATTCTTGTTCCCTCTCTGTCCTCTTCTCTAAAGAGTAGCTTAGGAGCCCAGCAGACTAACCCAGAGCCCCAGCTCTTTCTCCTGTCCCTGTGTGACAAATGCTTGCAGCCCCACACTGACTTGCACCAGGGCACGGGGGTGGGGGTGGGGGGGTGGGGGGGTGGGGGTGAAGAGGGCAGGGTCTCCACGTAGACCACACACAAGCCTGTTTTTACTCTGCCCCCAGGCCCATGGGTCTTCAGACACCTCACCAAAATAAAAAATAATAATAATAAAAAAAGACTCTCATAAATTCAAAAAGGGGAAAGCTGTCAAAACCTGCATAAGTTGTTTAAATACCATGAATAAGGACAAGCAACAATAGGGACATCAATGAAGATGTGTCCCCTTCAGACTTGGCCACGTGCCACCCACCCGATGCAAGTTCCCCCGCCAAGCTCTGCTGCTGAGGAGGGAGTGGAGCTCACCCACCCCTTCTCCGCAGCCCCTCCCCAGGAAAGAATTTCTGACAAGCCACTCAGCTAGCATTCCCCACCCCATCTCCTTTCATTTGCATCCTCATTAGAATAATACGATTTCACAAAGTAGGTGGGGGTGTGAGCCGGCAACCATTTGGAAGAGGAAATGTTGAACTTCAGACTCCAGGGCAGGAACAGTCCCACGGGGAGCCAGCTCAGGTCTGGCACACACCGCACCTTCCACACTCAGCCGGAGCTTGGAAAGACCTTATAACTAGACAATCAGGACCATATGAGGAGCTTCAGCGTTGACCCAAACCAGAAGAGGGCCTATTTGCTTTTGTTTTCCAAAGGGACCTTGGCATCAGAAGAAGGGT